>JAYMTF010004448.1:0-13136 GCA_036897485.1 Pelargonium nanum | reverse complement strand
AAGACGATCGCGTGAAAGTCGTTGTCGACCGCCCCTCGCCACCACTGGGTCTGCTGTCTGATCTGGTAACAAACTCAAAGTTTGATCCGAGGGCTCCAATCGAACCACCATCTTCCAAGCCATCTTGTCTTTCCCTGCAACCGCCATAGATCTTCGATCAATTGCCCTACGCACACACCAATTGAAAAAATCCCTGCGAATCTACGCCGCCAATACACAAATCTAACAACCCCTTAACTTGCTATCAAAGCAAGACTCGATATCTAAACGAGAAAGACCGCAATTAGTTACTTGTAAACTCAAAAGATCGCCGTCGCTCTGAAAATCAAGCGCAGCCGTACGAAAATCCTAATTGACTCTCAAAACGGCAGAGAGAAAAGAAACCCTAGTTTTACTAATGTTCACTCTATAGACACAAATTAATCTAAAAATAACTCCATCTACTAGTTTTTGTATAGAGGACAAGTCAAATACTTAATGAAATTTATTGCATATATATATGTATATATTTTTATACTACATGACATTCCATTTTGTTGTATTTTAGTTGTGATGGTAAATGTTATGTTCCAAAATAGGTCTGCAATTTTGAGGCATGGCCGGCATGGTTTGACTCAATTGGAGGGTATAAATGCACTTGGAGAAAGTCAAATAATTATTTATGTATAATAAAACTAAACAAAAAATAATCCAAAATGAAACCCTTGCTATATGTGTGTATATGACATTAACATATAGTTGCTGTAATTTTTCTTAACTAGAAAATTAATTTGGCCCTAAAATTTGTTTACGTATCTAATTCATTCCTTAAATTCTATTCACGTAAAAATGGTTCATCAGCTTTTGTATTTTGACCCAAATTAGTCTATGTTGTTGCTTATAAAATATATTAGCCTATGTCGTTAGCATTATTCGCTAATTTGCAATTCTTAGCAACTTCAAAATTAGCACACACTTGTCCGAAATCACAACTCCAATTTGTATTACTTTATTGAAGTTAGGTTTCACAACAATTCTAAAACATAATTTTAGAATGGAACTCATTGATTTCTTCACTCTCTCACAACTTTCAGATAACATTACATTTAAAGTTTTATTTTTAAGGTCATTTATCAAAATTTCGTGTTTAAAATATTAATTCTCTAAATAAATAAATTGTGTAGGATCTCTCCAAAGTTATTAGCTATATCATCCGGTCAGGGTATGATTTGAAGGGGGACATAAAAAGTCACCTACAGACGCTCTACATCCAATCATTTCTAATAACGTTTTTATCATCTGTCTTGCCACAACATCTGACATAGGGTTTATTAGGATACTTATTCTTCAGATATCGTCCTTATTCAAAAAAGTTTTTTTTCTTTATTTATCAGCTGAGCTACACAACAATGGTATACCGCATGCAGAGAGACTCGAACTTGAGATCTCTGAAGAAATTCAAAGCGCCTAAACCGCTTGACTCAACTTGCTTTGATCCTTGTTAAAAAAAGTTTAGAGGGTTTAAAATCATTTAACAGGAAAAAAAATATTGATAAATTATGTGTCTTTGTACCAAAATCTATGACTCAAGTCATTAGCTCACAAAAACAAAGGAAAAAAAATCGAAAACAGAAAAACCTGCAACAGACTATAATACAATAATAAAAATTCAATTCTTGTGTCCTCCACAGAGAGAGCGACGAGAACGAGAGCGAGAGACGCGTCGAGGATTGTCTAGATTCTTCTTCTCTATCATCTTCAACTCACTGAGTCAACATCGCCATTAACTCGGTTTTTTTGGCTACCATGAACAAGAGGGCGAGAATCGGCCAGGACCGGGCGGTGGTCGACGTTTGGCGGCGGGAGGTCGGCGAGCTCTCCACCCGCAATTTCGCTCATCGCCTCGGAGCATCTCAGGTCGATTGACCCTTTTGCCCTTTATAGCTTCTTTTGATTTGTAGTTGCTGTTCCTATATTGGGTTGTGAGATTGTGGCATTTTGGGTTTTGAGGATTTGGGTTGCTTTTGTTGATGTTTTTGTTTGGTGGGTTTTGCTTTTTGAGATTTGGGTTTGATCAATTCATGTTCAAGATTGTTTCTTTAAGCTTTGTTTGTTGGTCATGAGAGGATTAGTGGGTATTTTATATGGATTGTCAATTGTGTGTGAGAGAGAGAGAGAGAGAGAGAGAGAGAGAGAGAGAGAGGAAGGAGCTGAGAATGTTTCATTGGGTTCCATTGGATTGGAATTGGAATGGTGGGTGGTTTTCGCCTTTTCGGTTCCATGAGGCCGAACACAAGCTTGAAACTCACTGTTTCCTTTCTTTCTTTGTTATCTATGAGAGCCAAGTATGCTTAGGTTTAAGTGACGAAGAATGAGGAACTACTCGAACAATCCGACAACTAGCTTATTAGCCATGAGGGCATACTTTTTTTTTTTATACTACCATGAGGGCATACTTAGCATGTTCCTTGGGAGAGCGCCTAGACTTAAGCACAGTTGGTCCTGGGGAATTTGTGATGTGGGATTATACGAGAATGTTGTATCTCAACATTGTTTATGATTCAATCATAGTGTGAGTTGAGATAGGTTCGTAGTTGAGGTTGGGTTATTGGGTCTTGGTGATGATGGGAATTTTGTTCTGTTTCGTATTTGAGACTCTTGGGCATTATGGGATAATCGAGAGAGTCACTTTTATGTGTGTTCACGTGTAGATTATTTTTATATGAACTCGGAATGATTCATCATACATACGTTGTGTTGTATCACTATAGCCTATAGTGGTTTAGCCTCGATTCAAATGTTCTCTATCTCTCTAGCTCGTGTTTCTGCCATGTATACTTATATATGAATGTTTAATCTATTAGGATCTTGTGCTCCGACTTGAGATCTTCAAGAAACTGGATAAGCATAGAGGCTGTGTGAACACTGTCAGCTTCAATGAAGATGGTAACATTCTAATATCTGGCTCTGACGACAGGCGGGTTATCCTCTGGGATTGGGAAACCGGGCGAGTCAAGCTTTCCTTCCATTCAGGTCATAATAACAATGTTTTTCAGGCAAAGATCATGCCTTACACAAATGATCGAAGCATTATTACTTGTGCTGCAGACGGTCAGGTATATTTCATTTGAAGCAGAGTGCTATATGTCGGATAACTCATAACATTTTTTTGCTCTTTGTTCTTTTTAAAGTGTAAAATTAATATCGGGCCTTCAACTATTAGCTTAAGCTTTAAGTTCAGTTGGTTTTTAGTCGAGCTTGTCCTTACAGTTCGTATTAAAGCTATTTTTGCTTGGTATTTAGGTCAGACTTGCTCAAATCCTGGAAAGTGGTCAAGTGGAGACTTCATTGCTCGCTAAACATCAGGGACGAGCTCATAAGCTAGCTATCGAACCTGGAAGCCCTCACATATTTTATACTTGCGGTGAAGATGGATTGGTTCAACACGTGAGTTATAGTTGTTTGCTCTGGTATTTCTAAATTTTAATGCCTAGCTGAACTTTTTTTGTTAGAAAATCTACTTTAAATTCCTAATAAATCTATAATTTTGTTCACTCTAGGGTTTAATTTTTTTAAAAATCTGGATATGGACCGAATCTAGAAAAAACTACAATCCAAGGGATGGAGAGACACTTTACCTGGATTTTATTTATTATTTCATTTTTGGATGATATGTATAGCCTTATGACAGTCGCTGCTGTCCTGCAGATTGATCTCAGAAGCAAGACTGCTACGGAACTTTTTACATGCAATCCAGTTGATGTGAAACGGAATGACATGCTTGTGATTCATCTAAATGCAATCACTATTGACCCAAGGAATCCAAATCTCTTTGCAGTTGCGGGTTCAGATGAATATACTCGACTTTATGATATCAGGAAGTATAAGTGGGACGGGTCAGCTGATTTTGGCCATCCTACAGATTACTTTTGCCCTCCACATTTAATTGGTGACAAACAAGTTGGAATCACCGGCTTAGCCTTCTCAGACCGGAGCGAGCTTCTTGCATCGTACAATGATGAAGATATTTACCTTTTTACCCGAGATATGGGGTTGGGACCAAATCCCGTTCCAGGCTCTCCAGTGTCTGTAGGCAGCGATGGAAGTGAAATCGGATCTTCATTGAATATGGACGTTGATGAGAAATTTGTTCCTCAGGTTTATAAGGGACACAGAAACTGTGAAACGGTTAAGGGTGTGAGCTTTTTTGGGCCGAAAAGTGAATATGTGGTGAGCGGATCGGATTGTGGTCGGATATTTGTGTGGAAGAAAAAGGATGGAGGGCTCGTTCGTGTGATGGAAGGCGATAAGCATGTGGTGAATTGTATTGAGTCTCATCCTCATAGCACAGTTCTTGCAAGCAGTGGGATCGAGAATGATGTCAAGATATGGACCCCAAAAGCTATTGAAAGAGCAACTCTGCCGGAAAATATTGAGCAGGTATGGTTTTATTATAAGCTGCGTATTGAAGTAGACTATACAATATCGAATAATTAGATAATATGAAATGCAAATGTTAATATTGATGTAGCATAGAAGCCCTTTATATAGGACATTACAAGAATTGACTCAAAATTAAATACGAAACAGCTTAGGTTAAGGCTTAATCTATGTAGCTATTTGATCTATTCAAATAAGACATATAAACAAATATCTTATATTATGGATCTCAACAGTATTCGGGTGTTGAGATTTTGGCTACAAATCTTAGATGTGAAAAGGGTATAGAAAACTTAAGTTTCTTTTCCAATTCAGTGTCCGCCTCTTCAGAGTTTACCCGGGCAGAGATCGTTGAATTGGGCCAACCCTTTTGATAAGGGAAGTTCCAAAATGCCTGATTTTTCAGCAATTTTGTTTTCATTATTTAGTAGATAGATAATATGGATTGGTCTATAATATGCATGCTACAGATTATATGGGCAGCAGAGGAACTAATTTCTCTGCTGTTATTGTTTGGAAAAGGTTCTGATGCCTGATCGAATACATTGGTTCGCCATTGACGATGAGAGTGATGATGAAGACGAATATTTGTACGATGATGATGATATTTTTGACGATGAAGAAGACGACGATGACGATGATGATAACGATGACGATGATATTGAAGATTGTGAAGATGAAGACGACGACGACGATGATGATTGTGAAGATGTCGATGACGACGATGATGACAAAGATGACTGTGAAGTTGACAACGATGATCACAACAATACCATTAATAACAATGGCAAAGATGATGATGATTTATGATTTTGCGTTTTCTGTGTCCAGCGCAAACCCAAGGCTAGGCGCTGGATGAACCGTATGACCTCTCCATATGTGCTGATGACCCAATTATTTTCACTTATACGACCGAGAACCAGCCCCGAGCGCAATGAAGAAAGCTCACCAGCAAGTCGGGAACTTCTAGAGCTTTTACTGACTTTTGATGCCAACAGCGATGGCTCTTTGGATGAAGATGACAGCGGGGATGATGATAGCACCAGTCACAAGGACACGTTCCGCTGATTGGTAACGCCCGCAACATACCGAACTAAAAACATATATTGTGCATAACATAGGTATTGAGCTAAAACTGTCTTGAATATTGAGGCTGTCCAGATTTTCTTGCCTGATATGCTTATTTCATATATTCATGGTTTTTGGCATTTCTAATTCATTTTCTTCTGCATACATCTTATACATGGTTTTGTCGTGTTTTCTATTTCGAAGGTTAGAAACGATAGATCTTGTCAGTAAATATATATAACTTGGCAATTTGGATCTGACTCGCGGGCACTCGAACTCCAACTTCAATTTGTTAGTTCGGGTTAGAGTTGGCAATTTAGGTTTTGAGCTGAAAAGACACAACCCGACCCTGACCCCAAGAGTAGCGGGTTTTACCTAGAAAATGTGTGGTATGCCCGACCTGTTCCACAAGTTATCAGCAACAAACCCGACTCGAAAACCTATTTACATGCATACCTTTTTTCTAAAATTATCATGTGAAAGTGGAAAACTATTTTTTATGAGAAAGTGTAACATTATATATATTTATATATACACAAATATATATTACATGAACTCAACTATATTATTATGATTTGCATGTATATTGTACATAAGAATATGCTAAAGTACACCAAATCATTGTATTTGAATACATGTACATAGATGATCTTATTTTGGATCTTGGTTGATTGTATGCAAATGTTTTTGGAGATACATGATTTTATGTAGCTTCAAAGCTAGGGCTCAATGCAATTCTTGTTGTTGCTAATAGTTGTAGACACTTTCACCATAACACTCTGGATAAAAGCAATCATCTGCAACATGGTGTGTGTTAATATATATAATTTTTTTTCTTTTGCGATAGAAAATTCTTTCGCAAATTTTGCGTTGTAGAATCTATGCAAAATTGTGTAATCTACGTACTATCAATTTAAATTATTTTTTCAAAATTCTCTATTAGAAAAAGTAAATTTCAAACCTTTTAGCCTGAATAGTAACAGGTTTGAAATTTTTTCCAAAATTCGGTAGGATCCAATCCTGATCCGATGCACATATGCAAAGACTCACCTAGTACTATATATGTCAGTTTTGTGACACTCATGTTCGACCCACCATAGTGATCATTGAGGTAGCGTTTGCGTTAGAACTTTTGTTTAGGAATGAGAATTAAAATTGGATTTTCATTTTACATGATTGGATTGAGACCTTTCGTTCATGAGAAAGGTTTAAAGTAGGAGTATCATTATCATTCTTGATTTTCATTCCCATAAAAAAATAGTAACTCAGGCAATTTCTAAATCTACTTTCATTTGATAACGAAGAATATGTTCTTACCGTCATAAGTGCAATGCACGTAAGACTAAAGCCGGGGAACGCAAATGGTGCTTTATCGGAAAGGAACAAAGCTGCATGGACATGAAGATGAAAAGACAATCAATTATTTCCGCTCAGATGTCGACATAAAAATTATGTTCATTTAATATGTACTAACTTATATACATTACAACTTTTCAAAAATAAAAGTGCTTATTTGTTAAAGAAAGATACACAAAACTTTTTACCTGTTAATGGACTAAAGATTAGTGGAGAAATGATATTGGCAAAGGACATTATGCCTGAAATGCATCCCTGAGCCTTTCCCTAAAAATAAGAATAAAAAGTGTGTTCGTATGTAGATCGGGTCATAAGTTTGATCTCAGATGATAGAAACGTAAACTAAGAAAGTTTTTAGGGAAGATACCTGCTCGTTGGGGCTAACTAGTTTAGATATAATGCTTCGTATCTGCAACAAGACATAAAATGTTAAAATTTCACCAAAAAGATGCATTTAAAACAATCGAGCTCAATATCGAGTTCATTTCCAAAATCCACCCAAAATTCCTCTAAAATGTTATTTATAATCAAAACATTTTTTAACACAAAAATCTTTGTTCGAATAATTTTAAAAATGCATAAAAATTTAACGTTCATTTTAAAGTTCGGGTGTTCAACTTACACATGGGTTTATAAAGACGATCAAACAGGTTAGCATAGTCGTCGAATAAGGAATCTGCATATATTAAGAAGAAGAAAAATCATTATAAGGATTGAATTTGAAACACAAAAATACTTGAATAAAATAAAACACAGTTTACTAAGAGAAAAATTTACCCAAACGGTCCATGCTATGCTTTGAAGAAATATCTGCAAAATATATGAGAAGTAAATTAATTAATAGTAACAATAATTTAAGTTGAATATGCACAAAATTATCATTAACACAATTTAATTTTGGTACTATCTCATTTGTTATGATCTAGCAACTAAATTATTTTGTTCTAGTTTTATTCAAATTAGTGAAAATGTTATGTTAACATATCGTCAACTTTTTGTTATTTTTATGTCACGTCAGCTCGATTTTACGGTATTAAAACAAATTTAGATGAGAATGATTCATCGTAAGTAATACATTTTTATGAGTATGAGAAAGTATTGTACATTTGTGAAGCTTGTAAAGAGTGCTATTGAGAGCAGCTTCTTCTCTCCTATGGCTGGAACCATTAGGGGCAGAAAAAATAGCTGCAAGAATTAGAATTTCAGATAATTAAATAATAAATATCGCGCAAGAATTAGGATATTAAACTTATACTCTTAAAAAAACGCTCGGTGAAGAAAACTTTTACAAGCATACGTACCTGCGAAATCGTCATTACAATTCCTGAAATTAGCATCATATCAGCAAATTGGTCTTTGTTGAAGTGAAAGCGAGCCTTTTGAAAGTACTGCATAGACAACAACAACAACAATAAAAATATTTCGTAAATAATATTTGACTTTTACATCATGTCAGATTTACTAATTCACCGATTTCAATCTAATCGACTACAATTGAGTAGCGTACAATTTGTTTTCTTTTGAAATTCGACCAATCAAAATAAATTTTTACTGATTTAGTAAAAAGAGTTGCTCTAGTTTTTCCCTTTGTATATGTTAATTATATCAATTTATTTTGTAATTGATGATCAAATAAGCAATTAAGGAAGAGAAATGTACCAATAATGAAGATTGTAACCCACCATCTGCAAGATTTTGTAATAATGTAACAATTGCTATTTGTGCAAATGTTTTGCTGCAATATCATAATATTTTTTGTTAATTAACCATCTAATTAGCAATAACAAAAATAATTTAAAAAATGCACATATTGCCATGTTATAAGTTAACTTTGTGCAATTTAATCATTTTGGGTCATGAGGTCGTGCCAAACACACATGTTGCTCGTGTCGTGCATGATATGATAAGTCAGATATGATAAGTCGTATCATGCAAACTCTATAAACACATGAATGGGACTGACCCTCCCCAAAATTAGTAACAGTGAGCGACTCGTGCGCCGAATCGTGTAAAAACTAATGATCAAAATTGTGATTCTCACCTGCTCTTAAGCAAGCTAATAATATCACGAGGCGAGGGTATCTTTTTGAACACCTGTTTGGTTTTAATCACATCGCTATTATCGACATTTACAACATCCTCCTCCAAGATTGGTCGCGCTAATTCGTTATCTACTAATTTGGGCAAGCTCTCCTTGAGGAAGATTCTCATGTACAATGCTGCAATCATTGATACCAATGCAGCTACCTGAATGACCAAATATATATACAGCTTATTTTTTTTAGTTCAAAATCGATTATAATAGAATATTGAGTGAATCGAGCTCGAGTGTCTCATTGAGAAGTAGAGTGGTAGTGATTGGAACCTGAAATGTGGAAGAGGTGGAGAGTATTCGCGCAGCTAACATTCCGGCCACATAAGAAGCTGATTGCACGCCAGATAGAATCCCGAAAGCCGATGCTCGTTGTCTTTCAGAAATAATATCTGCCTGATGACCGAAAAGACACTTACAAGATTTGGTCAAATGTTACAAGTAGAAACATCTTTTTAGAATACATTTACGGGTTTAGGTTGCACAAACTAGACCTAGTTATGTTTTGGCTCGGGTTAGGCAAAGCAGCATCAAACCCTCGCCTTTTGTACTAAGCACCCGAAATCCGTAACCCACACTTTTGCATTTCGAGTTTTACACTAGGCGTTTCACCCCTAGACTCTAGAAATTTTTGACCTGAAATTTGAATTGTCATATATAAATTTGTGTGCATACCACATATGCAAGAGCAAGACAATTAACACTGCCTTCGCTGGCCATCGCAGTGAGAATTTTGAAAACGTAATATGCGTAGAAGAAGTTGGTCGTCCTGTTGTACGCTAATATTGCTGCACCAAAATAAAACATAACTCGTATTCTTTATTCTCAAATAATGATTAAAAAAACACGTGTTAATTATGATAACAACATTAAAAATTATGTAGTGCAACAACTAGCTATTAGATTTTGGGTCGGATTTTTTTTGCTAAAGTTGAAGAAACCTAGCACATACCTAACCCTAGAGCTGCAAGTCGGGTAGAGCCGTAGAGCATTTGCCAGATTCACATTTTACATAGTGAATCCAGATAAATAATAATCAGCTTCATTTTATTTGACCCGAACCCACAAATTCAAATCTAAAAATGTCAACTTTGATGGATCATTCTTTAGAGGTTTATCTAGGAAAAAACTATGAACACATACCAAGAGGAACAATGGAGAAAGTGAGAGGAACAGTGAACAAAGTTTTTCTTCCATATTCGTCCGATAAGTGCCCTATTATTGGCATCATTACCACCGTACCCAATCCGATTAGCTGCGAAATGTAAAATATATCTTATAAATTAGACGCTTAACTCTATAAATTTATAAAACATTAGTGAAATTATATATGTTTAATTGTTTTTTGTTTAAACTCAATTTCACATTATAGTATCTTGAAATTGAATTCTTGGATCAAGTTAAGCCAAATCAATGAGGATCAACATACCATCAAGTGTGTGGGGTTTTTCCGTCTCAATATGAGGTATTGAGTTCGAGCCTTAGAAGTCGGTCCTATTTGATTCGAATGATGATTAGTTTGTGTTATATTATTCAAATATGCTGATTTCGTGCTGATCGCAGGTTTACTTCGAAAACCTCGTGTTAAGACATATAACAAGAATCAACTTATCTTTAATAATATTATTGATTCTTTTTATAGCTAAATAAACTTATCTTTGATAATATAGTACTATTATCCTCCACACAAGCATGTCAGAATATTCCATCTGAATGGTCAATTTTTGTATTCATAAACAGATCTAGAATAAGCTGATTCATTAAAAAAAAATATGTAGATAAGTAGTAAAATATTGTTTATAAATTGTGCTAGGAGTGGTTTTAAATTTTTTCTTATCATCATTTGATATATCTTTTTAAAATAATTTTTTAAAGAAAAACGTTATGGACTTTATGGTTGATGTGTGTCATATATATAAATTGACAATTGTAAAATAAATCTTCTCGAATTCATTAAAAAAACATATATATTTTTTTACACTGAATTTTTTATTTAAAAAAACATAATTTATATATATACATTGCACATTTTAAAGTACTTTTGAAAAGAATATGATAAGTCGCTCTCAATAAAAAAATATATATGATAAGTCACAATATAAATTTTCGTTTATAGTCAAAAGAAGTGTTTGCTTTTTTCAGATATTTTCTTTTTCTTAAAAAAAAGTGAATCCACTCTTTCAGAAGTCTCAAAATGATGATTTTTGTTTTAAAATGGTTTGAACATAGATAATTTTTTTTATAATATTAGGGGAGAAATTAGTATACAAAATTAAAAATAAATACATAAATTGTGCACGTAATTTCATTAATAATACTAATAATAAACTTGGAGCAGCTGCTCTTCTCACAATTTCTAGTCTAAATTAAAACCGGACCCACATTTTTACGCGTTTGAGTTATACAAAACCAGAGTCAATCAATTTTCGGGTCAAAGAATTCAAATTTAAACTAAATCCGCACATCTTGTGCTTCACAATTCAAAACCACACCTTTGAGTTACTAAATTCAAGGAGTGATCGACAATTCATAAATGGGCTGATACTGACCCGACATAGCACGACTAGCACGTTTAAATAATTAATTCAAAACTACATGACCTAACCCGGAACATTTAACTGCTATGGGTCATTTTTAACACGATATGGTTAAAATTTTACATTTCTATCCTCAATTGGCAGGTCAATAAACGGGTTCGCTACGAACACGAACGTAAGAGGAAGAAGAAGAAGATGATGAAATGAGAAACATACCCCTTGTTGGAAACCAGTGAGGAAAATGGCAAGAGAGCATTGGTCTTTTCCGGGGCAGACGGCCGACAAGGTGACGTCAGTGATCGCCGGAATCACTATAAAAGTGGCGAAGCTGGACAAGAAGACGGTGACAAACAGGTGCAAAAGTCGCCGGAGATCTCTCAACCTCTCCTCCATTTTTTTTATTTCCCCCAAAAAAAACTATACGTACACTCACTCAAGTGTTGAGCTTGTATATATTGCATATATATATTTATATAAAACTACAAATAAATTATTCTTTTGGCTTTTATTGGTACATCAATAAATGGAAACGATTGGTTAAGGTATAGATTTTTTTGGGTATTAAAAGCGATAGTGAAATAAGGATTCTTTCTTGTATTTTGGTCCATTAATTAGGTTTATCTTGAATTTTAGTGCCACATTCATATCAACCACACAATTTTATTTTATAGAAATATCGCAACTTTATTAATCATAAACGATCTCCAACATCAATAAATGAGAAACATCTATACGGTTCGCAGGCAGGCTAACTCAAGCAAATTCAATTTAAATAAAATTAGCAGCAATTGACAAAATGACATTAACTATCAGACCTAAGGCACTGGAATTACTCTCCCCTCTGGTCTGCAAAACTAGCTTCCACAACTTTTTTCGCGTCCGACTCAATCACTAAGGATACCCAACCGCGAATCTTAATCCAACTCAAAGCCACTCGGATGGTAATTGCTTCCGCAATCTGAGCCTCGCAGACCCCATCCAGCAGGCCCGCCCTCCTCCCCAACAACGGCCCGTATAATGACGTATTACCCACGCCCGTGCACCCGTTTTTCCTTCTGCCTCAAAGATCGCGCCGTCCACATCTACCTTTAAAAAACCACGGCAGGGAGCTGTCCACCGGCAAGGCTGACATCGAGTAGTCACTGAGTTTCCAACCGGGTTGACAGGGTTGTGACTCGACCCATTACTCTTGTATTTATTTGATCCTTAAACTCTTGTACATAAACTCATTTTGGTCGCTATTTTTTTTGTATTTAAAATAAAAATGAATATTTATTTGTGGACTCAAAATATATATTTCTTACTGTTAATTTTTTTGTTAAGTCGTCTAATTTGAAATTTAAAATATATTGAATAATAATTATTTTGTTGATGTAGCGGGTCGTCATGTCATGTGCTGGTCATATGAGTTGTTTAAATAGTCCAATCGCCACAATAACAAAATAATTAATTAATA
This sequence comes from Pelargonium nanum, assembly GCA_036897485.1. Classification (NCBI taxonomy): domain Eukaryota; kingdom Viridiplantae; phylum Streptophyta; class Magnoliopsida; order Geraniales; family Geraniaceae; genus Pelargonium; species Pelargonium nanum. The sequence continues at coordinate 208 of JAYMTF010004448.1, read as the reverse complement.
CATTTTAAATCACACATCAAACGACTTAAAGAAGAAACTAAGGCCTTGTTTGGTTCCTTTACTTGACCTCTACATGAATTGTCTATAGACAATATATCAAGAAAAAAAACTTTTTGATACATCTACATGTTCATGAATGTCTATAGACATTTATGAAAATGTCTCTCAAAAGGTCTACTTCTCACAGGAGTTGGGTTGCTCCTGTGAG
>JAYMTF010004447.1:0-13137 GCA_036897485.1 Pelargonium nanum | reverse complement strand
AAATCCTTTGGTGGAGGTCATGAAAATTTCCATGTTTAGTTTAGATTATGTTTTCGCTGATTTGCTAGCTTATGTTTATGGTACTTTCTCTATGTTAATTGTAATTTCGCTTTGCAATTAATAAAAGCAGCAGGTTCAAGGTCAAAAAAATATATAATTGCCATGCCTATTAAATAAGGTTCAAGTGAATTTTGACTCTCATGTTTTTTATTAAAAATGATATTTTTTCATAAAGATATTGAGAAAATGTAACAAACATATTTTATTCCATTCCACAACATAGATAGACTATGAATGCAATTTCATGACAAATCAAACATAACTCAACATAGATCAACCACGTATCATGTTAGTCAAGAACAATGTGAGTTCCACAAACCTTTAGTTTGATTGATCCAAGAAACCCTGCTTTGACCTTCACTGGTAACTTTAATGCATTTAGTGCCTCAGGCTTCAGCTGCATATTTTTTAGCTCTACATCACCTGTTTCAAAATTTAGGAGATAAGATCCAATACTCGCATTTGCACACATAGAAGAACAACGTGACAAACAAGAATTGATTTTTAAGTTCAACTCCTCCAAACTTAAATAGGGTTCAACCATTCAAGTATGTTACTTTATAAATTACTTAAAGATTGTAAGTCTATATCGGTATTGAGTCCTGATTCTAAACTTCTCATTTATAGGTCATAACATAGAATTTGTATGTACCTATTAAGATAGTAAATAAAATAACATATCACTGGATCAATAAATTATGTTGAACGACATCAATTGTTGAAGTATGAATGCAGGGAATTCATAATGTTGATAATCCAGTGTCTCAATGCCTACGGGAAACAATACATGAGAGCACATGATAGTCAAGCAGCAAAAGGAAGCTGACTTTCTAGAAAAATGCAGACAGTAAATTCACCAATTTGATAAAAATAGTCAACTGACTTCACAATGACGCAATTTTGAAAGGGAAAAAATTACATTGAAACAATGGCTTTTTACTCCAACTATATTCTAAAAATAAACTTAAAGCGGACCAAGAATAATATAATCAAAGCATTGTCATTTACTAGTTTCTCGAATAGCAAGAAGGGATTGGAAAAATCTTGTGCCCATGTAAGGAGCACACATAGTTGAACCGTATTACAACAGATCAGGAGTCTACCCAATCTGATGTGAAGATAGAACTTCTCGAGGAAATTGGCATCTATATCTAATATTCTAATTCAGCCTAAGCATTTAAAAGTCACGGAAATATGAAGTCGGCCAGTCAGGTCAGTGCTAAAGCAATTCTTAGTTGCCAATGCTGACTAAATATATGAATGCGGGTTGAGTACTGAGTGGAAGCTAAACATTTCAAATTCTTTCTATGTAATTTGAATCCAGCACAGACTCAGGACAGCCAGAAACAATACTTATGTGTGCACTTCAGTAAAAACCCTTTTCCAGGATTTAGTAGTTATTTCCTCTCCTTCATTGGTTACTTCATCACTACTTCACTAGTAAAGAGAAACTACAAAACCTTGTAGTTAAATTTAGCTTTCTTCCGTACAATTTCACTGTTTGATCACTCAACTATCACTCACAACAATACTCCATTTTAGGACTGTTTCAACTCATTGTAGTCCAATTCCAAAATCAAACCCTAATAAGTTCATGATCACCTTACATAACACGAAACACATTACTTCACAATCAATGGAAAAAAACTCAAGAACGTGAAAACTGAAAACGATAGAGAAAATGAAATTGATCGAACCTTTCCAGACACTGATCTTAAGATCCTCCTTGCTGAGCCCTCTCACATAGTTCCCCAAATACCTCTGCAGCAAATGCGCCACCTGATCCTCCAACATCTTGCTCAACCGTCGATTTCACCGTCTGCAAGTTCGCCGGCGCCGGAGCAAGAAGCACGAGAGTTCCGAGACCAATTCCAGATTTGGGCACATTCGAGAGAGAAAATCGATAGTTGATATTTTGGCAAGAAACGAGATATTTGCGGCTCGGCACAAAAACTGAAAAGTAACGTCTCTCTTGTCTCCACACCAGACCCGTTGGACTGGAAGGTACGATCCGATTGTGATCTGCTGCGTCAAAATAAAACTGCACCCAAATCAATTGGACCAATCAGACGCAGACACGGTGATCCTAACTACGTGGCTTCGTCGGCTTACTTATGAGGGATTGTGAAGTGTGGTTTTGTTTGTAGAGAATAAAAACCCAGGTCGACATCCGGTTAATTTGAAAATGCCACGATAGTTTGTGGAAATTGCAAGAGTGCCATTGAAGCGGTGGCGATGTCGGTACGAGTGGCGATGGTGGGCTCGCGCGCGTGTTTAAGGAAGAAAAGGAAAGGAACAACGTTGTTGTTTGAATATGTAGACCGGAAGGTAGTGACATGGCATGTGCTGGTAGTTTAATTGCTCAGGGAATCCGCCGTGAATGATACGCATTCCCTCACGTGACATCGCGTGATGAGTTGACCAATATCTTACGGAAAAAAATATTTTCTTTGGTCTCAAGAGTGAGCTATATAGCCCAAAAAGATCTCTCATTTCTCATAATTTCTCTACAATATTCTCAACAAATTGGAACTCACGATTTTTATTAATGATAATTACGTACGATTTTCATGTACCTATCATTAAAACCACGTGTTTATCTTTATTAAAGACAATAAGATGAAAATATTTCATTAAAACATATAGCATTGAAGAAAACGTCTTTTTGCAACTAAATAAAATGATTATAGGATATAAATATCCATAGAAAAAATCCTCAAAACTCGTATAACTTTATAACACAACATTTGTACATGTGTGCGTGCAAAATTTACTACAAGACCATTGTTTTCTTTGGTCGTCAACGCATATACTAGCAAGTTGATGAGCAGGAGCTATTAAGTTCCTATTTACGGTCTACTGTGATGCTAGGTGATCTGATTACTCGTTCAAGAATCTCTGTCAAATGTCATATGTTGTGGAGTTTAGCATGCATGTCATAGCTTCGAATTTATGGTGATCAACCAAGAACCCAAAAAGATAGTTATCGAGAAATTTTTGTGTTGAGAAGACCAGACCCGGAGGCACATCAACATTCCATCCTCTGCTTGGGACAAAACGTTCATTATACACTTGGTCATATCCATAAATTCACCCCAGGAGACCAACCAGAGCAAAATGAAAACACAGACAAAACACAAATACAGAGAAAAGGATGTAGAAAGTGGAGAGAAAAAGATAGACCTAAACAGAAACAGAAATAGTCATTCTAAATATAAAATAAAGGGGATCTTTGTTCATGAAACGGCTCCATTGACACACATCTCTAATTGAGAGGTTGTGGGTTCAATTCTCATATCGTCGGGTGCTGTGGAGTTTTGAGTACAAAAAGAAGAGATACTCTTATTATGTAGCTCAACTGAAAAAAAAAAAAAAAATAGCAGCTCCCATTAAAGGAAAGCTGACGAGATGTCAGTGGATTTAAACACTGGTCTTGGAAATGAAATTTTTTGAAGGGAAGTGGATCCAGTATTCCTATAAAGACCAAGCGAATGTTGTTAATGGGCTCAAAGGAGGTCCAAGTTTTCTAGCGGTGACTATTAATTAATGAATTTGAACAAGCCCAATATTGTGGGCCAAAGTGTTTGGGCTTATTGTTTGTTTTGGATCGGGTCCATATCAAGAGAAGCTCAATTTAGACAATACATTGCCGCATTATGTAACCAACTTGAGGATTTTTTTTTTTTTAACAGACCAACTTGAAGATTTGGTTGAACATCTAGGTGCAGTTTTACATTTTTCCATCATATTTGATATGTTAGCAATTTAATTGTCAAAAAATTAGAAATTTTTGACAAGAAAACTCGAACACGTGATCTCAATCTCAAACGCTTAAAATATTGATTTAATGTGCACATACATTAGGCATAAACATTTCATTGTTATACTCCTCAAAATTTAACATTTTTATTATTGTATGAATTACCAACATGCACTAGTCATATAATAACTTAGTAATGCATATTTGGGGACCAAATGTTAAGAACGGAGTGATGAGAAAAATACAGTAAACGGAAAAGTAAGATTATTTTTTTCAGTCTAAACTATGAGGTTCCTGAGCGGGCCCGCAAATTCGCGGTTGGCACTTATAAGCCGTTTTACCACACTTAAACTAATCTTCATTCGAGCCGGGTAGGACCACAAGGGCGGCAAAGTTCTCCCCTTCCAAGTTTTAACGCAGCTGCATTCTCTGATACTCGAATTGAGACCTCATAAAATAACTCCTTACCAGTTGATCCACGCACTTGGTGGTGGAAAAGTAAGATATTTGTAAGAGAAGCGATGTGGAAAGGTGTCAAGTTATTGTGATGGTCAGCTGGCACAAACAGAAACTGATGTCCACAATACATTTGTGAAACAAAGTGAGCACCCATTTCTTTTCCTCTTCAAACAAACAAACAAAACACGACTAATGCCAAGAATGGTCCCAAGCTAATTATTGCCAGAATTTTGGGACCTGTTTGGACTCTCTTTTTCATTACTGCTACATCAAAACTCAAAATTGGTCTAGAATTTCTCAAGATACTTTCATACAATTCGGGTTAACCGGTCGGGTTAAAAATTAGTATTTCGTTAAACATGTTACTCGGAATTTAACCAATTTATTTAATCGGGTTGACACAACACTAATATGACCCATTTATAAGCGGGTTGTCACAACATGACACGGTTAAAACATGCTTAAATAATCGGGTTTCAAATTATACAACCCGGACCGACACACATGTTTAACTTACCTGGGTAATTTTTATCCAATATTTTTAAAATTTTATATTTTTATTACTAAATAAGTGGTTTCACAAACGAATTATATATGACATGTTCAATCAAACGAGTTGGGTAATATGACTTGTTAAATCAAACAAGTTCAACATGAACCCGATAGTTTTTAACACAAATCTACTTCGCTTAAACGAGCTGAACATAAACCCGATTATTCTGAACACAAATCTATTTCACAGGTCATGACCAAATTGTGAACCCTACTTGGAATTTCCTTTTCCATCCAGATTCCCAAAAACTCCATTTCCTTCAACACAAGGGACAAAAATAGAGGGAAAATTGATACTATTAATTACCATATATGTTAAGATCTTTCAGGTTACAAGAAAATTGAGGTAACAAAAAAAAAATAAACAAAAAGAGCCACCTCATTGAGCACATATCAAAATCAAAAGCAACACTCTCATGCACTACTGTTACATCTAAAACTTCACACTTCAGCAAAGAAAAAACAGACTACCCAAAAACGTCGTCGTCTCATCTGTTTTCTTCTTCTTCTTCGCGAGTCCATTGCTTCTCTCTCCTTGGCCCTATTTTCTCACTACTGGTCTGTGATGATCACTTGTTGTTCGTAATATTAATACTAAAACGGCACCGTATTTTCTTAATTTCAAGCCGCTGCAACTGCGCCTGTACGGAACGAGTAGTTCTGGGATTTGGATTGGGTCTGCGAAGCCTGTTCCTTCTTCCTCAACGCTTTCATGGACGATAGGTTCCAATTCTTCTCCTTCGCTTCGTCGATCTCTATCTGTTCTTGTCTGCACTCTTCGCTACAGAATGGCGTGTCACCTCTGCACAATTCAATACACAAACGAATTCAACATCCAGATCCCCAATTTTTTACAACATTCAATTTCAAATTCAAATAGATATTCAATTTCGAATCAATTACCTGTACATGAAGATGTCTCTGTTATCTCCGAGCTGTTTCTTGCAGAGAAAACAAGCCTCCAAGAAATGGGGCTGGTGATCTTCGAATCTGGGGTCATAGAATCTGGATCTCGGAGACGAAACGCGACCAAACGAGTGGGTTCTAAAACTGGCTCTCCTCGTCGACGAACAGAGCGACCTCGAGAAAAACGGGTGGTGGGTCTGTGGGTTCCCGATAAATCCAGCCTCCACGTCAGCAATCGAGGCCAAACCTTGATCATCCTCGGCGAAGCAAGCCCTCCTTGTTCCCGCCGACTCCATTATCGTCTTCTTCGTCGATCTCGAGCACGCAACAAGACCTGTTTTATGGTCGTCGCTTCACGAAAAAACTGGAACAGAGCAAACCAGAGAGAGAGAGAGCAATTGGAGAGGTAGAAGAATCGAGGAAAGTGATGGGCTTTTAAAGAAAGGTCTCAAGCAATTGAAGAAAGAGAGAGAAATTACAAACAATGGCAGGTTTCTGAAATCCGTGCGAGTGAATCCATTGGCTCAAAAATACCTGCATCAGCAACTACACATTTTATTTTATTTTTGATCAACCCTCCTGGGTTCAGATTAACTACCATACTGCCACTGCATGAAGAATTCAATAAAGTGTAGTGATGGCAATATTGTAATTCAGTTGACAACTGAGGGCAAAGAAAAGAATAAACAACAAAATTGAAGTGCGAGATCTTCCACTAGGCTGAGCGGGTAGGCCCACTCATCATAACGGCACATGACATCGATTGATCTCTCTCTACACCTCCCGTTATAACGTAAATATATTACCGTTAACTTAACGTTTGAACGATGAATTCTACATAAAATGTCTTTTATTTAAACTTTTGACTATTCTAAGGTTGATTTGCACATGAAAAACAAGAGTTGTAGTAACAGTCAATGCAATGTCACGGGTTCATTTTTTACGGTGGTCTACAATCGTGTGTCAGACGCGCCATAAAGGCGAGTTAAAGAACCCAACCATCTCCGGCTGTCTCGGTATCCCAAAATAGTACGTGTACTGTTACCAATTTAGAATCCCATGGTTTCACCACCTTGCCCCTCACTCCAAGCCTAGACCGCCACTGACGTCATCGCCTCTTTTGTCGTTTTCCGCACTCCTGGGACCCACCATCTAAAAAAGACATCGAAACTCGGGCCCACCACATCATAGAGTTGGGGATGTGGGGACCACTTGGAGGGGCTCATGTTACGAGATTAGTGTTCCTTCAACCACTGTCAGTGCCCCAGATGAACAGACGATTTTGCCCCTGTCCATATTATTCACGACTGTACACGTGTGTCCCAGGTGTACCCTTCGACTGCCACGTAATCTCAGTAAATATTTATGATGTGGTAATAATATTTTTTCTGTATCGCAAAATTAAAAGAAATAAATATGCGTACCACGACTTGGTGCTCCGAAAAGATAAATTTAATACAATGCTTCCAAAAGAGTTGCCTAGTGAAATTTATTTTAGAGTATTAGTTGGGTCCAAATGATTTATACTATGAACTGCCACCATTAATTATATAGTGGAAAATTTAGAAAAAAAAGTACATAACGCAATAAAGAAAATAATAAAAAAGTAAGTCAGACAAAAAGGGTGGCAAAAACTGACGTGAAAGTGTAATAAAAGGTGGTAGCAAGTGGTGGAATGAATCCAAAATTGCAGAGAAGCCCTACAACCAACTTTCATGTCCTTTTCGACTCTCCTTTCCGTCCTAAATTTCAACCTCTTTTTTTTTCACATATTAAGCCTAACATTTTAGTTAATTTGGATTTGAAAAAAATATATAATTTATTCATGGGTTATTGTATAAAATTAGTATCGGATCTTCAACTATTTGCTAAATTTTTTAGTTAAGATAATTATTTACTTTGTATCAGAGCATTGCTAACTAAAAGTTCCGAGCTCAAGTCTTGTTACCACTCATGCTAAATTTGAGGACAATGCAAGAAGTGGACTTGTGCATGGCCCACGTGCAAAGCAAAAATAGGACGTGTTGAAGTATAATACTAATATTGGATTTTTAAATATCAGCATAAACTTTTAGTTGAAAAGGTCATTTGCAATTATTAATTTAAGAACAAAACCCTTATAATTTAACCCATGAACTTTCGTGTTTCGATTTATTTTAGTACATGAACTTTTTTGTATGCCAGAATAGTCCTTGAACTTTCATATATTGACTTAATTTGGTCTCTAAGTGTTTTATAAAAGCTCTAATGGCAAAGACCATTTTGGTTCAATATTTAAAAATTCAAAGATTATTTTAAATTTATAAAATTATAAAAATTAAATTAAGTTGAAACATAAAAGTTGAGAATCGAATTAAGTATCTTACTTTAATACAGAGATGGTTTGTATTTAATAAAAAGAAATGGTACATGTATGTTGCACATAATCACAATTAGCAACCACATGGGTTTCCAGGTTCTGTCTGCAAACTTGCATTACAAACAAAAGATTCAATCAAAAAAAGAATATATATAATTATGAATTGGAAAAGGCTTTGGTGAACCCAACCCCATAATATGTACATTTGTCTCCTCTGTTTATTGTTACTCAATTCTCAAATGGAACCCAGTTCGTGCCTGCCTCAGCCTCACATTATAATAACAATAATATATAACCATATAATGTTGTGTAGCTAGTCACCACCACAAAGCAAACCTTATTATATTACAAATAAAATATTATAAACAAAATAATTGCTCTAAATTTAATGTTATTTGATTCTCTATTGAATAATTGTGCATTGAAATGACACTCTCTTTATTTTAATCCCTCCACTCCACTAGAGTCGTTTTATAATTTTATTTCAGTTTTCCAATACTTGCGGACCTTGTTGCTACAATCACTTACCTATCTCTTAATTGCATTTTGGTAATTTACCAACTTTGGCTCCACAATAACACATATTTACCATAATTTACCAGTAAAGTTTAATTATTGATTGTCCTTTTCTACGCCAAATAGAACTCTAAAGTTGTCCTCTATTCGGCCGAAAGGCGACAATTGTAAAGTAATTGTACATGGGCCAAACAAAAAATATGATTTGTGATTGTTTTGATGTGTACTTTAATGTAATTGTAGTGAAAGAATCTTATTCCTCTCCCGTGAGACTTGTTCTTGTTGCCAAACACATTCCATGTGTTAAGGGCTTGACGTGAACTTTGAATTATAAAATAGAGAGTAGAAAATGAAAGAATCGGAAATTATCAAATAGTTGATTCTCTTAATTATAAAATGCTATATACTATTGATTTTCGTAGAATTCGACTACAATCACACTAAATAAACAAACACCAATGCTTATATTAAGGCGAGATAGTGAAACAATGGTTAACTTAATTGAGTGTTGTTCATGCATATTATTTTAAATTTAAGTTAAATAAATTCAACTTATATAATAAAAAAATAAAAAAATTTGATATTAAACTCTCAATTCAAAGAAATAAATATTAAACTATTTATATTGTTTGTTTATGTTTTTATCTAAATATTTAAAAATATATTTGAATTTTATGATTATAGTTATATAGTGTTCATATTCAACCAAATTAAACTATTAAAATGTATTTGACTTTTAAAATTCACAGGAACTACCAATTTCCATCATTTCAAAGGTAGAGAATTATAATTTTAAACTAGCATAACAATTATAATTTTAAAATAATCAGTATATCTCAATTTCTTCAAAACTAATTAAATTTTGTTATACAATCGACCATCAAAGTCTTACCGCATAATCTAAATATAACGATGTTATTAAATTTGTAGGTCGGCTATTAATTCTAATTTAAAAAATTTAAAGATATTTTCAAAAAATTTAAAGCACAAACGAAAATATCTGTGGAAGAATACCAGGACAATATAAATAATAATCGGAGACCCAATTTGTACAAGAAAAAAGAAGAATTGATGTCGATTACAAAAGAGAAATAGATATTTATAATGGTCCTACTACAGCTGCAAACCAAATGGAACTGCCAAGATATTTGTTGGTTTTGGAGGTTGGTATGTGAACCATTGGTTTTGCTCTTCTAATATATTCATGTAGACCATGGTTTTCGAAAAAATAGATATTCTTTTTTCATTAGATATTCTTGGAAATTATGGGCAACAACACTTTTCCATGGAAGTCACTTAATTCCATTACCGAATCATGCATGAAACCACCAGGAAAGAGTGTTAATCAGCGGCATGAGTTTATGAATTATTATTATTATTTCTATTTTTTGCAAATATACGCTATAGAGTATAGAGGAATATTTTATAAATTTTACACATATTTTTTTATTAATATACTTATATGCTTCAATACGTAACACTTTGCTGTTTTAATGATAATTTCTTACTTCAAAAAAATAAAAATAGTGGATGCAAGTAAAATAAATTTTTACTTAAATTAAGTTAAACTAATTAAATTATGTCATTTCTTGGTGAGAAAAATGAATGTGAACTGTTATTTTGTTTGTTCACGTGAGTTAAGACAATAAAATAATAGCATCACGGTAGAATTTAATTCATATTGGTGATAGCGGAGCGATATGTTGAATCTATAATTATAATAATGTGCACAATCTCATTAACCGGTTAGCCCCAGCCAAACCCTTTCATTTGTAATTTTTTCAACAAATTAGTAACAAGTTTTGAATGAGATGTCAATTGGCATGCTAGTTGGTGACTAATTAATTTTAATCCATTTTCCTACACACATTTTAACTCAAAACAAGTGTCTTATATTTTTATTTTGAGAACAATGAACATAGTTGATAATTCATGCATAACTAACTAATTAAAATAAAAACAAAATATTTATTTTGAGACAAAATGAAAGTAGAACATGACATCTATTTTAAAATAAAAAATTAGTAAACATCCCTTGCACTCTTGATACATTATCAATTATTTAACAAATATTTCCATTTGTCCAAAAATAAATTAACCCGTACTAGTACTTTTTAAGTTATTGTTGATAATAATCTAGTGAGTATCAAGAATTTCAGCCAAGACAAAAACAACTGAATCCGAGCGAGGCGTTGTATGCCCAAAAATTTCCTTGAAACCGGTATGAATGTTAATCGTTGATGTGACATCACTTAGCTGGTCATGATTTATTGGTTTTTTCTCAAATCTAATAACTATGTTAAGATGTAAATTAAAGTAATAAAAGTGTTCATAACATGTCGGTAAATAAAACTAAGCTCAAACAAAATTTGACACAAACTGACATGCATTGAAATTTTCATCCACTTTGATGACACTTGCCTGAATTTAATGTGTAATTTGTAAGAAAAGTCCAAAATCCGTACCCATAGAGTTAAACAGTTAAATTACGACACGTGGAGCAATAGAAGTAGCACACGTGTGTTCCCCAAACACCCGGCATGTCCTGAAACGTGAAACCTTCTTCGCTTCTCGTGCTCGATTCCCTCTCTTTTTCCTTTTTCTTTTTATTCACAGCTTTTTAGAACTGCGATTCTCACGTTACATTTTCATTTTCTACTGAAATTATTTTTCACCAATAAAGAGTAGCTGGACACGTGCAGGAATATGATACACGTGTTGAATTGAAAACCCATGAGATTATAAATTATTTATCTTTGGTGTTAAGCTGCCAAATCTAATGGTTTTATTTGTTTATGCTAATCGTTTCTCTATTATTTTGTAGGTACATAAGCTAACCAGCAATGCATGCATGTGCATGTGTAACAAGTTAACAATAATGAGATCTAACGGTCAATACCATGCCAAATTGGAATCAATCAAAGCCGTTTGATCGTTACCATAGAAAATGTCAACAATATAATTTCTTTCAATTGGCGATTTACAAGAGTTAATACTCAATATACAACATTTCTCATGAATTATGCATATTGTTTGTTCTCCTTCTAATTCTATCGAAGCCAACACATCAAATGATATCATATGTATCTTACAAACTTTGGTGAATAGCCTGAATGTGGGCATCATTATGAGCATGACACACTACAAGAAAAAGCTTTAACGTCGACGAAATGGTCTGTCGTTGATGGCGTATAGCGATGGACCATCGACGAGATCCGACCCACTCCCACATGTCACTATATATTCTAACATCGTGATGTCAAAATGACCCACATGACACCATAATAGTCTCACCATGACATCATCACCAATCAATCATGTAATGCCACCTAGCTAATTTTACATTTTATGTGAGTATACTCATTCATAGAGTAAAAGACTTCGTTATCATATATAATCTGATCACATTTCCATAATTTCTCTCTCCAAATTCTTTATAGTTTCTCTCTCAAAAACACTTGTAGTGCATTGATTCCACTTGATAAATATGTATATTCTCATTCTTATCAGTGAAACTCGATGGACATGCGTTTTCTTTTTGTATGCGTGCTCATTTTTAGAGGAGAGAATCTAAATCATGTATTTTTTTGTTTGCTAAAGTCCAATCATATAAGTAAAAATACAACACTCTGTTAGTTTTCACTTGTTTAACATGAAATCCGAGCTTAGTTACATTTAAGACTCGACAATCATTTTAATAAATGTGTTTAGTTGTTATCAAACTCAAGAACTCTTTGCACAAACACGATTTAAGTTGTCATCTGAGATAGAACTTATTGATCATTTATTAATGTTTTTATCGGTATAGATTATAATGCTATTAATAATATTGTTTGGCTTTTGATCTTACATAGTATTATCATTGTTTCACTTGGACATAGAAAAGGTCGACAAAATTCTTGAGTTCATCGACGGGCTTTACCTTGAAGCTAACCTAAATCATGATGGTCCAAGTTTGACCCATGAAACTTAACTTAATTATTGAGCTTAGCGGCCAACTTGGGTTCATAAATTAATTAGTCTCAAAACGTATGATATTATGTCACTTTCCGTAGTTTAATGTTTGGGTTGAATAAGAGGAAGTAGCATGTCCCATTTCCCAATCACAATGTCGTAGTTGCTATTTTATAATATTTATTTAGTAAGTGTCTCGTATAATGTTGTTTTTTTATTTGCCTGAAACCGAAAGTTCTCTTGGTTTAGGTCTTGAACTTGTAGATCAATATATATAATATGTTTTTTTTAGCGTATCTATGATTATGTATAAAATAAATCTTTATTCAAATTCTATATGATTAGATGATTTATTTATTTACTTGTTAATGATTTTTAGAAGTGAATAGCGATGAGGATGTTATGCTGACCAAGTAAAAAAAAGTTCAATAGTCATTTACACTTTTCTTATTGACCAAGTCTTAATAATGGATGACAATTGTTAAACGGTTGAATGGTTGTGTCTCTTATGTACTAATTTTTTTATTTACTTTTTTTTTTTTTAAGGGGTATGTTTAGCTTATTAATAACG
>JAYMTF010004446.1:0-13138 GCA_036897485.1 Pelargonium nanum | reverse complement strand
CGATTGCAACCTGCTAATGCAGGTCAGTTGGACTAATATCTAAAAATATGAAAGTCCAAGGGAGAAAATCAATGAAAATCCTAAATAGGGGCCAACTTCAAAATGGGAACAAGTTCAGGGGTGGTAAAAACATTTAACCCAAAAAAAAAAAAACAATGCTTTCAGTTCTCAAAATTTTGGCAGAAGATCTACCTTCATGGCCTCCTCACAACCCTAATCTTTTCATCTCCTCCTCTTCCTACTCCCAAAATCTATGCCCCCAACTATTCCTAAAATCTCAGTGCTTCGCTTTTCACATGTGTGGCACTACGTCCTCTCCCGCGTTACTACTGAAAACAGAGAATTTAACTTGATTGCACAAACACCATCTGCTCAGCATATGGGTATGCTCAGTTTATCCGATTCACCAAAAATATCCTAATCTCAAATGCAAATACGGGATTTAGGGTTCGTTTTAGAGACTGAATTGCACAAAGAAATCGATTTGAATCATCGAGAGGCTTCCTTCGCCCAAGCACATACACGATACGTATATCAGTATATGGGTACGCTATTCGTTCAATTTCGCTCTTATTTGGAGTTCATGTGAGTTGAATTTAAATTTTGTTCATTGATCGGTGTACGATGTGTGACTTCGTAAGTTGAAGGTTTTTTTAATCTACTATTTTTCTTTAAGTTGTGGCAATTTTATGCATATGTTTTCTTTCTGTGTTTGAGTGTATTAGTTTTCATTGATTCACTTCATTTTGCATCTTGACTTGGTTACTAATTCAATTTAATTTGCATTAAGATTATATTTGAATTGATCCTCAGGTCTCATTTTTTGGAATAAGATAGGTAGTGGTTGCTTGCTAAAAGGAGTTGTTGATCAATTTATTTGTATATGGGCTTGCCTACTATTGTTTGTATGGTCAATTGACCAACATTAAGATCTACTAAATGTTATACTTGCACACTTGAAAAGTAAGTCTATGAAAAGTCACCTTGAAATTGTTTAGTTGTAAGGCAAACTAGCTAAGTTTTAGTATCTCCTATTCATTTTTGTGTTACTTCATGTTTGTCCTCACTTATTGTGATGCTTAAAAAAGGTTAACCACTTATTTTTTATGATTTTATTGTTCTTACTACTTATATGTTTATTTCGTGACCATGAGATTGTTCTTGTTTTCTAATATTGCCAAGATATTTTTTCCCGCGTAAAAATGATGATTTTACATCTTCAATGCCACTGTAACACAATTTTTCATTTAGTTTCCTATAGATTCTTGGAAGACATGTGCATTTGATTGTGGAGAAATCTATGTTATATGCTCATTAGTACCCTTTAATCCTCTTTGCAGCTAAACTCAATTTTTTCTGTTTTAATTTTTTTTATTGGCCATAAACTGTGGGAATGGTGCATTGGTGCTTGCTTTTGCTGATAGAATTACACTTTCTTTCTTTTTTTTCTGCCATTTTTTTTCTCTTCGCCTTTGCTTTTGTTTCTAGGTTGTTTTTATTACCTCTTTCACTTATATGTGTTTTTGGCTCTTGGTTTAATATTTGATGTACTATCACATTAATGATATTTCATTGTGCTGCCATTTTTGTTATAATGAGTTTCAGTTAAACTTTTGATGTTGTTGATATTTGTTAATGTTCTATTGGTATGCTATGTTTCGCTCTTTTATTTTTTATTCGTGAGACTGTATAATTTTAAACTCGATATTGATAGTTGAGTAATGTTGCTGAGCTCAACAACTCACATTTGGTTCCATCTTATAAACGATTAGGTGCATCTTTGAAATAGTTAATCTTGTTTTACTTCGTACTTTATTTGTTTCTTGTTACTGAAGAACCCAAAACAGTTTTACATTAAAAACCCTTTTCTTATGGTAGCCATATTTTCTTGAGTTCTTGTTTCTTCAAATCTGCATTCAAGTAACTAGTCATTAAGTGTACCTATGACTTTTAACATCTTGTATTGTACTAAGTACTACATAGTGATAGATAACTAGTCTTAGACTTTCACATAATGTTGTTAATGATGCAGGTTACCTTCATGTTATATTCGTGGGAGCTCAGAAGATTAATGGAGTGACTTGTTGAACTCTGCAGATGCAGAGCACTTCCAAACTAATTTTATATAATGACAATATTTCAATTTTAATGATTCATTATCACATGACAATTATTAGATCGTCATTAAAAGACATATTTTGATGTGACGAAAATTTGATATATATATGACAAACACAATTGTCACTAAATTTAATGATTTCAATCTTATACTGGTACGGTTCGTTGCCATAAGTATAACTTTAGTGATGAAATATAAATTTGTCATTTAAACATTCAACTTTTGATGACAAAATATACTCTTAAGTGACAATTTTTTCCCTAAAAGCGACGAAGAAATTGTAACATAAAATGAAAAATATTGTGACACATGAAATTTTTCGTCATTTAAAATGAACCTTTCAATGACGAAAGTTAAATTCGTCATATAAACAAAAAACCACGCACATGCTGTGACGATTGCTATGACAATAAAATTTCGTCATCTATTGTTTATTGTGACGAAAAATCACGTTTTCATGACAATTTGTATGCGTCAAAAATTGATGAAATTCTTGTAGTGGTAGGCCGAGCGCTTCCCCAACGTCAGAGACCCAAGGGATGAACGGGCTGCTGATGAGACAAGAGACCGGACGTCCTTGCTCCGCGTTCACACGGAGCATTTCGGGAATCACTCTCCTACTGACGAGCTCGAGCTGAAGTACTCGTCGAGGTTTTTTCGCTTTGGCTTGGGCTCATCCTCAGCCCACCCGTCTGCAAAGAACTCGAACCTTACAAAACCATCACCAACGGGCACTGACTCGTTGGTGAGGTTGTTGGACTTTCTCATTCCCCGACCGAAGCTTTCGGGGGCCGAGAAGGTGACAAGGAGACCCTCGGAAGCGAGACGGTTGCCAAGGCGTAGGAGAGGGTTGATGTGGCCTTGGCCGGGGAGGGAGACTAGGAAGACATGTAATAGAGATTCCGAATCTTGACCCATTAATTGCAGTAGTGTTATGAATGTTCCGAGGCTTAATATGTATAGTATTTGGAGGAGTTAATGAGCGTTCGGTAGCTTTAAGGATTCGAAAGTTTGTTATTATAATAGTTAATTATTAGTAAAATAAAATATGATTGATCTCAAGTCATTTATTATTGTTAATCAACGAAAATGACAGACATCTCTCTTGAGAGACGTCCATATCCCAACTTGAAATATTGAAAGCCTACGTTCAACTAGATATTCTAACCGCTGAAGCCTACGTTCAATATGCCGCATATTGATGGAATCAAGTAAATACACTAGAGTATATGTTCTTTTATCCACTTGTTAGTATAATTATCCTCAAATTGAATGAGTTCACAGTCTCGGAATACCTCAATTACTCGGGCCTTGATCCCGCAAAGGAAACACATCTTTAAACGGGTTCAATATGTGTTTTCGAGAAATGCATTAAACATATATAAGAGTAAGAATTTTAATTGAAGAAACCGAAAAACACAAAATCTAAAAATAATTTTAGACATTATGTTAAAAGAGAAAACAGGTGGCACACTTAATGACTATCATAGAGACTCAAATTAAGTCCCTAATGCATGGTAATATTTTAATTTTTTAACTTGCCACTTAAGCAAAGCTCAACTAGTCCAAGTTTTAAATGATCTAGAAACCAGGACAAATTTGATAAAATTGGTGAACGAGCTGATAGATTCGGCTTTCAGTTCGATTTTTATAACATGTTTGAGATACACAAAACAAGAACAATTTGAACCATAAAACTAAATCAAAATAAACTCGCAAACATTCAATATAAATGAGATGGACTATTGTTAACCATCCCATCTCATTAAATCTTCATGGCAGCTGAAACTTTGATGGATGCGGATCTTGCGGAAATATCAGACCACCAAGCAGTGACACGTGGACGAGACGACAAGACAGACGCAGACTCGGGAGTTCTCGTAAAGTAGACAAGACATGGTATGTGGTGAAGATCAGCCATGGAATAATATTCTCCGGCAAGGTATTTGCTTTCAGACAACCTCTCCTCGTAGACATCCAAGACTTTCCCGAGTTTGAGGAGCTCTGCTTCCACAGTTTGGTCGTCCGTAGGTAAGCCGTAGATAGGGTTGACCAATGTTTGTCGAATGAAAGTGGAGATTGGTTGGTTGAACTGGTGAGCCTCGACCTCCATCCATGTGTCTACAATGGCGGACTCGGCTAAGTTTCCGGACCGGAGGAGATCTGTCCCGATGCCGGCGTGCTTTCGCGCTAAGTACCTGGTGATTGCTCTTGATTCTGCATGTACATGTATACATATTTAATTTATTTGTTCGGGAAATGTTTTTTTTTTCAAGCATGTTCGGGAAATGTTAATTTAAAAGACTCTCGATCGTATAAAGCTAAAATGTAAGAAATTCGTGATGAGATGTGAATTTAACTAGAGGTGGTAGTTCATATTTTATGTCGAAGTCAGATAATTTTTGTTCGAATTTCAGATCGGATTTGTTTGGATTTGAATGAATAAAAAGTAATCCAAATTCGATTTGGAAGGGGTTTGAATAAATTTTGTATTTTATCGGAAAATGAGCAGATTTGTTATCTTGTAGGAAAACTTCAATTTGAAATTGATATGGACAAATAATATCAAATTTCATATGTTTGCAAGTTCGGATTCAAATTGTCAGGTTTAAATTTAGCCCACATGAAAGAAAATATAAATTGAATGAGAGACATAAAATATAAGTGTGTAATTGTGTATGATCCCTATAAACGAAATGCTATGTTATAAATCTATTAAGCTAAATCACAAAAATATTGGCATACCTCTATTTTCTCGTTCAAATCGAAATTCAATTCGACTTGAGACATATATAATTCAATTATCTGAATCGAGTCAAATCAATTTACTAATTCAAATTTAATCTAATTTGTCACCCTTCAGTTTCTAGTGTGTTTGTATGTGTATAGGGTCATAAATTGTAAAAGTGGTCTTACCAAAGAGGCTAATATTCCCATCTTGTAGAGCAGGTATTTGACCAAATGGCTATAGGAAGAAAATAATTTGGTATAAGGAACACAATAAATAAAGCATGTGAGCATCATATTGCAATATTGTAGGATTGAAATGATGAGAAAGTATGTAGCTGTGTATATAAATAAGTTATGATATTTTTAGATTAGATGAATATTAGAAATGAATGAAAAGAGACTGACATTGAGGGAGAGGTAGGGCTGGTTCTTATGAGACATAGTGGATTTCATGGAGGCAAAGCAGCACTTTTGCTGTGCATGTTGACAGTGGAATCCCATGAACCTTGATGCCCGCCATTTTTAATTAACTTTCTTGGAGAGACCACCTTTCCATCATACACATATTTATACGGACCTACCTACGTTGTTGAACAACAAATGACAGCTTAATTTGTTCCCATGTACGTACATGTTTCAGATTTCATCAAATTCATCGATTCTTTTGGTACTCTCTTTTCAATTTTGTTTCCCATTAGCCGCCTGGTTCGATCCGGTGAAGCTCTTATCATTAAACAATTCATAATTTTAAGGTACAAACAGCTTATTAAACCATAACATAGATTAGGCCACACACTGATCAAGCTCTAAGCCTTTAACATGCCATTGACTCCTACTTCACATTTAATTTACTATTACTTCCTTGCTTGGTGTTGCAACACTAAGATCAACACTTCTCCTCCTTACCTCCTCCACAAACGCTTGAATATTTTGGTCGGAGGATCCTCCCTCCGCGGCGCCTTCTTCTTCCACTTCAACGCATTCTCCTCCAACAAGCACTTGGCCACCTCATCCCGCTTCGTGATCCTGTTTTCAGCCTCCCCGTTGCGGCACATTCTTATTCCCATCTTCCACTTCTCTTCCAAGTACTTGGCGTTGAAGACCTGATCCCCTTGGGAGAATCCCACCACCGGCTTGCCGGAGGCAATGGTCTCCATGGTCGAGTTCCATCCACAGTGAGTCACATAGCACGCGACGGATGGGTGGGCAAGAACCTTCTCTTGGGGACTCCATTGCACCACCTTGCCCTTATCACCCACCTAATGTCATATAATAACTTACAAACTAATTAGCGACAAGATAACGTTCGTGTAATTTTATACATATGAATAAGAAATTATTACTCCTAATCTAGTAACTAGCTAGCTAGATTACTAATACACTAATATGGACAAATTCAATCAGTAGGCCTGATAATTTGGGCCAAGAGCCTAATGCGGGCAGCCCATATACTCGTGGGTTCGTATTTTAAAATTTGTAACTTTTAAATTATGAGTTCTAGTCTTTCTCACTATAAATTGGAGTGCTCTTCATTCAATAACAGAGAAACTCAAATAACAATCACACACACAACAATCGAACTGCCTCAGCTAAGATTAGCTTTCATGGCTTTTCCAATTTAACAAAGATAGTTTTTGCTTCGAAAAGCTATTACAATGGTTGAAGAAATGACCAAGCAACAGAGAGAGAGAGAGAGAGAAACTTCAGAAATTCCAAATCATTCAACAAGACCTAATTCAACAAACTATCTATTTATATCAATCCTGGTAACGAGCTGGAAGCTTCCTTGCTCGAATACTCCTCCTGATTGGCTCACGAGTTCCACCTCCTTCCATTGCTATTTCATCAAATCCAAGTTATCAGTTGGAGACGATGGAGCTTGAATCGAAACGTTGACGTTTTGGTCTTCTGTTTCATTAATTTCAACGACGCCGTTTCTCTCAGCTTCTCCCATATCCTGAACGACACCGTTCTGATTCCTTCTTCTCTCTTCCTTTCACTTATTGAACTCAACGGCTATATCCTTCTCTTGCAGTGTACCATAAACACCTAGACAAGTGGGTTGCGATCGGAAGCCTAATGCAAACTCATGAGTTTGTATTTTGTAACTTTTTATCGGCTTAAATTATTATCGCTAAGCACCTAGACATATTAGAACTAATGAAATATTATGAGACAAGAAATGGGGTTTTTGGTCTACCCATTTAGACCCGCCACCAACATTGTAGTTGTGGTTGATCTAATTAGGCGGTCTAATAGAGTGAAAAACTTTCTGATCTTTGAAAATAGAATATGTCATATTCATCTAAAAAAGGCTCTTATCACCAACCTTCTCCAAGAACCCTTCCGGAAGAACCGAGAGCTTGGACTTAGAATCCTTGTGTGAGTTCAAAACCCACAAGAACAATACGCCGGAGTTGATGATCCCATGAGCGATCTCATCCACTTGCTCTTGCTTCAAGAACACCACACTCCCAAACGACACGTACACCACCGACGAGGCCTGCTTGGAGTTTAGCCAAGCCATGCAGTCCTCGTCGGCCTTCAAGAAATTCCCGCGGATGGCCGAGGTCTCGGGTTCTTGAAGAGAGGTCCGACCGTCTTGATGGGTCGGACCTTTGACATGTAGTCCACAATGTCTCGTTCGAGTTCCTCGAAAGTATCGATCAAGATAAGAAAGACTT
Organism: Pelargonium nanum; assembly: GCA_036897485.1. NCBI lineage: Eukaryota > Viridiplantae > Streptophyta > Magnoliopsida > Geraniales > Geraniaceae > Pelargonium > Pelargonium nanum. The sequence goes on along the minus strand of JAYMTF010004446.1, from coordinate 5,605 downwards.
ATCAAGATTGTTGGAGTTACACATAGTGGCTCGAAACGAAGGAACCCGATGATTCGGGAGCAGGAAGGTCGGGACCTCGTCGTGCTTCAAGAGAGGCATGCACGGAAGCTGAACGTCCATCTCCGGATCGGCTTCGCTCGGGAAAGGGACCGTGCCATGGAAGCAATGGCAGTAAGTGGCAAAGCAAGCACAAGAGTGAACCCAAAGCAATGCGCACGGGAGGCCCAGCTCCTCCGCTACGTCGGAGAGTACCCACGGGACGAATGGGTTGTTGATGAGGCACGATACGGGACGTCCCTCCGCGTTCTTGCGGAGCATTTTAGGGATAACCTCCTTGCCCACGAGCTCGAGGTGAGGCAAGTACTGGTTGATGTCTTTGCGCCTAGGTTCGTCCTCGGATAACTCGTCGGAAAAAAACTCGAACCTCAAGAAACCGTCACCGATAGGCGTAGGCTCGTCGGTGAGGTTGTTGGATTCCCTCATTCCCCGGCCAAAGATCTCAGGGACGCAGAAGGTGACGAGGAGGCCCTTGGAAGCAAGGGCCTTGCCGAGTTGGAGAAGAGGGCTGATGTGGCCTTGGATTCATATCTCATTGTTAGTTATTAATCAGTAAAGAGAGTGAAATATGTAATTGTTTGTATATTTTCTTGACCAATTACACAGAGAAGAGACTAGTTTATAGCTAAAATACATTGTCCGCGGAAGTGCAGTAACGAGATGGTTGAGTGGTGGAGGAAGTTTCATGGAGAATTAAGAGATAATATCATGGAGATGATGTCATCTAATACATAGAAATGGGGAATATAGCATGTGAAGGTGGAGCCTTAAATTAATAATGGAGTTTCCAGGTAAAAATGGCAATGTGTGGTGAATGCTTAAGACAAATGTGTAGCATGTAAATTAAATTAAAATAATTAACCATTTATGCAAAATGTCATGTTTAGCTGCTGGCTCGCTGACCAAATTCTCCAACACAATCTAATTGCTACTTGAAGTTGAAGAAACACTACTTCGATCGCCTCCTTATTACCTCATCCACAAACGCTTCCATATTCCGGCCGGAGGAGCCTCCCTCCGCCGCCGTCTTCTTCCACTTCAACGCATTTTCCTTCATCTCCGCCGCCTTGGCTCCCACCGTGGCGTCCAACAAGCGCTTGGCCACCTCGTCCCTAGTAATTTTCTTGTTCCCACCCTCTCCACGGCACATTCTTATTCCCATTTTCCACTCATCCACCAAGTACTTGGCGTCGATCATCTGATCCCCCCATAACGGTAACGCCACCACCGGCACGCCGGTGGCGATGGTCTCCACGGTTGAGTTCCATCCGCAATGAGTCACAAAGCATGCGATTGATGCGTGTGTGAGAACCTTCTCTTGGTGGCTCCATTGCACCACCTTGCCCTTGTCGCCAACCTTGTCCATGAACCCTTCCGGAAGGACCGAGAGCTTGTCTCCGGAGTCCTCAGGAGGAGGCTTCATGACCCACAAGAACGACACGCCGGATATGAGAATCCCATGAGCGAGCTCGTCCACTTGCTCTTGATTCAAGCTCGCCATGCTCCCGAATGAGACATAAACAACGGACGAAGCCGACTTGGAGTCTAGCCACTCCATGATGCTGTCGTCCGCTGTCAAGAAGTCGCCGCGGATGGTGGAGCACTCGGCCTTGGGGTTCTTGAAGAGAGGACCGACAGTCCTGATGGGAAGGATCTTGGACATGTAGTCTACGATCTCGTGCTCGAGTTCTTGAAACGTGTCCATCAAAATACAAAAAGGCTTCTCAACATTCTTGAACTCTCTCATAACGGCTCTCCTCAAGAACAGATATGAAGTTGTGGGGTGCAAGAAGCTTGGAACCTCGTCTGGCTTCAAGAGCGGCATGGATGGCAGCTGAACGTCCATCTCCGGATCCATTTCGCTCGGGAAAGGGATAGTTCGGCGAGAGTAATGATAGTAAGCCGCAAAGCAAGCACAAGATTGAACCCAAAGCATGGCAGAGGGGAGGCCAAGCTCCTCCGCAATGTCGGAGACCCAAGGGATGAATAAGCTGTAGATGAGGCAAGAAACGGGACGGCCTTGCTCGGCATTCTTGCGGATCATTTCCGGAATCACTCTCCTCCCGACGATTTCGAGATGGGTTATGTATTGCTCAAGGTCTAGGCCCTTTGCTTCGTCCGCAAAGAACTCAAATCTAAGGAAACCGTTACCAACAGGCGTAGGCTCATCGGTGAGGTTGTTGGAGTTTCTCATTCCCTGGCCAAAGCTCTCCGGGACAGAGAAGGTGACGAGGAGGCCTTCAGAAGCGAGACGCTTGCCGAGACGGAGCAGAGGGTTGATGTTGCCTTGGCTGGGGTAGGAGACTAGGAAAACATGTACTAATGACTTGGATCCCATTGCTAACAGTAAGTCCAAGATTCTCCGAAATGAGCAAAAGAATCTTTACTAGGCTTGGAGACGTTTAGAGAAGTGAGTGTGTAGTGTTTGTGCATTCTCTTCTCAAGAATCTCTGTCCGGCTCTTGTTCCGGCCTAAGAATAAAAAAATGGTACCTACATTTGTAGTAAAACCCAAACCTTGCTCGAAACGCTTCCTCTTCTTCTTTAAGCTCAGCCTCTTGAACAGGATTTATTTAAGGTCAGTCAGCGACCCTGTAGGATGAGAAAAGAAAAATGATAAGCATCTATTAATAATCAGATACAATAACTTCTATGATATATGATGAACTCAATGAAACACAGTATTATAATTTATAATCATTGTATGGATCACAATAAATATGGTTCAAAAGATATATATTAATTTATACACACATCCATATGCATGGATCCGTGGGTAAGCTGCAATTTACAATGAGAATGGTCTGTTTTTGTGTTTTAAAATAAGGCCCTAGCAAATGGTCACTAGAACTAACAAAGGGTCCACTATTCAAAATGACAAATCCACCATATATTACTGCTGTAAACAATATTGTCCTCTACTTTTCATGTTAACCCAATTCACTTTGTCCATTCATCTTCTACTGAAAATGATCCATAAATTAAACCTACCAAAATTCACCCATTCCCCGCTCATAAATAAGATTCAAATTATGATACAGTACTATGTCTCCAGATCGATCCTAAGTCACAACACTCCATTCGCTAGTTTATGCAGATCAAATAGTTTAGTACCTTCCTAATTTCATTTTTTTTTAGATTTAGTATTTTAGTCTCTTATTATGCTCTTTTGGTTTACCTCCCTAGTGTTTCTTACAATAAAATTCTCACTTAAAACAATGTCATTTTGAGTAGACCAAATCAAAGTTGAAAATGATGGATGAACTTCATCCATAATTTATAAAGAATGAATACTACTGGAAAGCTATTATGAAGAAACAACCATGAAGATCCAACACAGTATTGCCAAAACCTTCCATCGAGCAGAGAAGGTACTTATAGCTTGACTGAAATGAACTTTGTACAAATTACAACAGTTACTCCCAATTTTTGCTAACAGATCTTTCAAACTTATGGAAAAATTTGAACTATGCAACCCCTAGCATGAAAGCAAAAAAAGACTTGATAGAGAAATTAGAAGAACAACACTGACACTTCATTGAACTGAGGCAATAAATTACTCATAACTAGACAGCTTGGACTAGAGCAAATGTTTCACAATTTATAAGAGCTCTTGCGTGATTCTGAAACGGATCCTTCAAATTTTGGGAGAAATTTGGTCATGAATTAAACTATCATGCAAATCCTAACATGCGAAAGACGAAAAGAGAATAAGAAAATGGAAGCACAACACATGAGCTTCAATTGAAAAGAGTCAATTGATAGTTTAAACTGAATTGAAACAAACATTGCACAAATCAGAACAGGTTCTCTCAATTTCTATTCCTGGATCCTTCAGAATTGTTGGAGAAATCACAATCATAAATTGAACCAAGCAAACAGAGACTGAGCTAAACAAAGCCATACAGAGAAAAAGTAAACGCAACACTGGACCTTCCATTGAACAGAGCCAATCAAACATTCCACATATTATAAACTTTCCTCCCAATTTCTTCCCCAAATCCTTCAAATATTTAGGAGAATTTGTGATCGTAAACTGAATCAAACAACCCTAGCATAAGCTGACAAAAAGTACCAAGAAAAAATGGAAGCACAACAGAAGCAACCAATTACTTATAACTGGACTGAAAGGAAAATTTGCACTAAATATTACAGTTCCTTTCGATTTCTGTTCACGAATCCATCAAAATTTTGGGAGAAATGGGGTCATAAACGGAATCAAATATAGTAAGATGTTGAAAAGACAAACCTAGAGGCTAGAGCAATGAAATGGAAGCGCAGCACTGGTAGCGCCGATCGACGGCCGGTGGATGTTGCGTGGCGGCTGAAGCAGCGGCGATACGGTAGAGGACGATTCCGTTCTCGACGATGCAATGGGTTACGAGCTGGTGAGACGAGGGAGACTGGGAGCGGGTGTCAATTTTGGAGGGAAATAGTGTTGGGTATTTTGTAAGGTTAGAAAAGGAAATTTACCTCATATCCATCTCGTATCGAACAATATCGTTAACAATTTGAATTATATTTTATCCGATTCAATTTGAAAAACAACAATATACAACTTGTTTATATAGTTTGACAATTGCTTACGATCACAGGTTGCGAGTCACTTCTTTAATGCATCGAAACTCGGTTACACATCAACACTAGATAATTGATATACTTTGATCTCTTGAGGGTTCACACAAAATGACCGTTTTAGAATACGGTCGAGCATTTGTTGAAGTTATTTATTTTCTTTAATTTAACAATAATAGTATATATCACACAATTTCCATTCTAAGTGTAATTTTTTATGATTTTCATTCAAAATGTATTTTTGCGATTATGGACATTTTAGTCATTTTATCAAAATAATTTTAAATTATAATATTTATATATATACAAAAGCTCTTCTTTTCACTTTTGTTAGCAAACAATATTGACTTTTAGAAATTGCTTAGAAGCCACTTCTAGCTTTTGAGGAGTGTTCCCAAACAAGTGATGACATTAAAAATTATATATGGATTCGAGCGGATCGCTCCTTTCCCACCAATTCACTTGGGTGAGTGTGAATGAAATTTAATAATATGTCATCACCTCATTGGTTTGGCTTAACCTAAACCTTAAAATGATTAAGTTTAGATTTCTTATTTTCATATCTAGAGTTTGGAACTGTATCAAATTTGAATGACCATTAAGTTTTGATGAACAACCGTTCAAGTCATTTGACCGCTTGTTGAGATGTTAGTTTCTCTAAACCAAACTGTCTATTTGCTCAAATGTTCATTTAGTTGAGAAGCACAATCGTATACTTCATTAGCTCCAAATTACTTTTCTTCATTTCATTCATAATGCTCCAAACCTGATTATTGCACTTAACACTCATAGCTCTTTGTTTTAAATTTTCTTAAAAGTCTTTTCTACAAAATAAAAGTTTAGCATATTGAAACAAAATTAATTTGGTGAAACAATTCTTTAATACAAATTCAGTTATATTATACATTACCGAAAATTAAAAATCAACATATATATGTGTTAAAGTTGGTGAGGTTGCACTAGAAGTTGTCACC
>JAYMTF010004445.1:0-13138 GCA_036897485.1 Pelargonium nanum | reverse complement strand
CAGCGACGGATTCAGTCCGTCACTGAATTCCGTCCCTGATAAGGCTTTTTCTTGTAGTGGGTTAGTCTAGCTAGTCATCATGTGTTAAGAAGTATTAATCATGTATGCAAAGACATAATGTTATGATTGAAGAAGATATAAGTCAATGGATAAAGTATAGTTCAATTGTTATATTTTGAGAATTCACGGAGAATATAGACATCAATTTGACCATTTGATTGTAATCTCTTCTGAAAGTTCAAAATGATAGTATTGTGCGCTTATATTTGAAAAAAACTTGTGAGTAATCTATTTATTTATAAATCGTTGGACAATCAAATTCGAAAGAAGGTCTAAAATCTACCCAAATTTGTGGTCATTTTTTTGTTAACCTCAATCATATTTAGTGATGAAATATTCTGAAACACTAGCAATATTATTGATTGTCAGAGAAATGAAGAAAATGAAGTGAATTGTGGGGGAGAGAGCATGTTAGATGCTCCCTATTAGGAGTCCTTCACTTCATACCCAAAATCAAAGACAGAGACACATGTGAGACTGAACCCAGTTAGGTGAACTGTCACTTCTGGTTTCTTATATATCTTTCTTTATTAATTTTCTTGGTAGGTGCTGTTAGTTGCACAACATACAATATTCATGGAATTGGTCAGTTGTTCACTCCAATACGTTTCTCTATTATCATTATCATTAGTAGTATAATATACCCTCCTCTTTAAAGTTCCCCATTATGGTTACAGATTAGATTCTAATTTAGGAAAGATTGGGTCTGTTTATGACATAATCTTCTGTAACAAATAGATATATTCAAATAATTAAATAATATTGTAGTATTATATTAGGTGTAAAATGAATAGCTTAAACATAAATAAATATATACTACGTACAAAGCAGCCAAATAAAAATCAGTATCCATATGCACTCAATATATATGTTGTGACATGTTGTGATTCTGACACAAGAATGTGATCGAACGATCATAAAGTATATATGTTGGGCCTATCTTGGTTTGGTTACAAAGTGCATTACTTGCTCTCTCTCTCTGTCTCTTAGTCTTATCCACATGTATATGTATATTATTAATTGTTGTTTCTTAACCATATACTAAACACAGTTGCGAAGAGGGCGAGAAACTTTAACTGTTACGTTCTAAGCTTCGAGTAGAACTAAACTTGTGATTTGTCATAAGAAAACATTCAACTAAACCAAGGCATCAGTGGATCTCTGTTAGTGTTGGAATTGAATATGTATAGAACAGAGCCACAAGTTGACCTTTGCATATATGCAACAGTCACATTTGTCCAACAAGTTTAGTATTGTAGCACTAATTGTGTGATCATCATCATATAGTAATTAAATATGCATGAATGCAAAAACTGACATGCACAACCAAACCTAGTTCTATTCTCAACTGTTATAACAAATATTAGGCAACCCGGGTCATCCGTGCGTGTGACAGGCAGAAATACTTACCACTATATATACTACAACGCCCAATTTTTGTTTACATAGGTAAAAAATGTTGATTATCGTTTACCTTCGATGAAAACAGTATCAAGAACATAGTGGCACTACTTTTCTTGGCGTCTTGGGTGCATCACTTTTTGAGTACAGTTCTTTTACATTTCAAGTCTCCTATCCTCTGTGTATCCTCCTCCAAGTTCAAATGCAAAACAAAGGTAACAAATTTATATGGAGAAATACCATATTTTGAATAGATATGTAACTAGAATGACTCCATTTTTGTGGTTCTCTGTCTGGACAATGATAATGAAGTGCATTAATATAATTTGATTTTGAGACAGTGTTGGATTATATTGAGATGAGTCCAGTATGTCAACTAATGAACCCTACCAAATGGACCTTCAGTTTTGTGTTGTGTAGTTCCAAATTCCATGAACCTGTTTTGGAAGATGGATGTGTACTTATTCAATATTGTGGTGGGATCAAAGGGCTGTGGCTGAGCTTTTTGCGCGATGGATCTGTCTATTCTTGCTCACATTTGACTCAGGAGGAGACAAAATGGAACAATAAAAAGACTGCTTAGTCAAATAAAAAAAACTGAAAATAAATCTACAATATCAATCTATCTACATTGTTGAGCGCCCGGAGAAAATGGAGCGTGTGTTTGGGCTTGGGCCTCAGGCCCACACCATTAATTCAAATAATGGGTTGTCGATAAATTTGATGATTTGGTGCCTCTCAATTTCTGCACCGCACTGCATGAATGAATGAATCAGAATCGGCGGTTAAAATTTCAGCAGAAAGGAAGGAGTACATACGGCGTGGGGGGTGGGGTGGGGTGGGGGCCTCCGATTCCAACGGGATTGGGGCCCACTCTTAAGTCATTACAACAAGACACACAAATCCATTCAAATCGACGCAGCGTGCTTGCTTGCCTGCACTCATCTTCACCGTAACTAACGCTGCACATCTCTTTGGTCAACAGCATCAACATCCAATGCGTTACACTTTTCTCTCCCTCCCAAGAACTCACTAAAGTAGTTAATATCAATTCCAAATTGTATTAAATACTCCCCACCTTCTCTTACTTTTCCTCTCCTTGATGCATTTCTCATTGATTGGACCAAAAATTTGAAAAAATATGAGAATAATGCATTTTTAATGGATAAGTTTTATAAATAAAATATGTGAAATTGAATTGAAATTATTAATAAATAATGTATAAAATCAGATCTAGAGCATTAAAATGGTTTCAATATTTAATTTTATACAATAATTTTTTCTAATAAAAAAATTTATATAACACAAAGTCGGTCAAAACCAAAAGTTTTTACAAGGAACCGAATCAAATTTGGACCAAAATTCAATCCACCCCAATTAATGAACACTCTAATGTCTACCCTTCTTCTTCTATTTACCAACTTTATTCATTTTTAATCTGTTTAAAACTTAACTCAGAAAATTGAAAACCCATGCACTCAATAAGCTGATTGTAGATATGAATAATATTTTACTTGTCATTGTAGTTAAGTACTAAAAATTCCGTATCATATCATTTTTTTTAAAGTTATAATTAGTCAAACAAGCTTTAAACACTCACCAATTTATTAAAGAACAGTAATTAGTTAATACTTTACCTGGAATCATATAATAAACTCTCCCACGTTAACGGTTTTATGTTTAAAAATAATAATATTTAGTTATGATATTTACTCGGATAATTATGTGTTGTAACCAACTAAAACAAAACACTAGCTCACTTGTTATCTAGATATTAGGCTGTAAAAAAATTGAAATCTAACAAGTGAGAATATAAATTAGAGGCACCAAGAAAAATGGTTGTGTATGGTAAGTGGCATGCAGCTGCACACAGGGAAACATTTCCGAAGAAAAGAGGTTTATAAGGGCAGGCCAGAACAGAAGAGGCGATGACTCAATGGAGACACACACACAGAGAAGAGAGATTCTTCTACAAACAAGTCCAGCGCAGGCGTAGCGTATTTCTCGTGACCCACAGTCTCCTTCTCCTTCTTCATCATCATCTCCATCTTATAATCAATCACAGAGAAGAGATCCGCACTCCATTTCTTCAATTTCGAGCTCTTCTCGCCCGGAATTTATGACCTCAGACGGTGCCACATCAGCTTCGACGGCAGCTGCTGCTGCGGCGGCGGCGGCGGCGGCGAGGAGGAAGCCGTCTTGGAGGGAGAGAGAGAACAATCGGAGGAGGGAGCGGAGGAGAAGAGCCATAGCTGCTAAGATATATGCTGGTCTCAGAGCTCAGGGCAGATACAATCTCCCCAAACACTGCGACAACAACGAGGTCCTCAAGGCCCTCTGCTCCGAAGCTGGTTGGGTTGTTGAAGAAGATGGCACCACCTATCGGAAGGTAATTAAGTTTTTATTTTTATTTTTTTTATCAGTTTTGTATTGGATTTCTGCTTCTTCACTAGCTCGATTCTGTGCTGCTCCTGTTAGATCTATATGAATTTCTGTGTTTTACCCTCAGAATTGAACTGGGTTGTTTTGATTTAGATCAAAGTTGCTGTCTTTTTTGGGTTTGCTTGATTTTCTGGTGGTGGGTTTTGGTTAGTGAACCCAAGGAAAAGTGAATTTCAAAATTTTCCAAGGACAATGATCTGAATAATGCTTCATAGTTGATGTATATTTCTGCCCAATTTGTGTGTCTGCTCTTATAGTTTGGAACATTGAGGGAAAAAATCAGGATTTATTGATTCAATGTTATTTCTGTTCTCTCCCAAAATGAAGTGGCAATTGTGAATTATAAGTTAGAAGTAGAATTGTTATTAAATTTACTTGGTTTCAAATGTGATTAGCTAGATGTGAACTTGTTGTGCTGCTCAATCAAAAGGTTATTTGGTTTTGTTTAAGTTGTGGTCATTTATTTGTTGTTAGCTGGCAATCTTTGATTTAATGTGAATAATTATCCAGGGAACCAAGCCACCCCCAATTGATGTTGCTGGCACTTCCATGAACAACCCATGGTCTTCTCAGAATCCTAGTCCACTCTCTTCATCCTATCCTAGCCCGATTCCATCATACCAAGTCAGCCCCTCCTCCTCTTCCTTCCCTAGCCCTACTCGATTTGATGCTAATGCCTCTTCGAATAACCTCATGCCCATTCTTCGAAATGCCATTCCTGCATCTCTTCCTCCTCTTCGTATCTCAAACAGTGCACCCGTAACCCCTCCCCTCTCGTCCCCGAACTCCAGAAATTCCAAACCCATTCCCAACTGGGAATCGATTGCTAAGCAATCCATGGCCTCCTTCAAGTACCCTTTCTGGGTTGCTTCTGCCCCGGCCAGCCCAACTCATAGACACCATTTTACTCCAGCAACCATACCCGAATGTGACGAGTCCGACACTTCAACTGTTGATTCTGGACACTGGATGAACTTCCAAAGTTTTGCGCCCTCGGCTTCTGCAGTGCCAACCTCTCCTACCTATAATTTAGTAAAGCCTGTGGCTCAGCAAGCATTTCCTGACATTGCCATGACAGAGAATGCTAGAGCTGGGGAGTTTGAATTTGGAAATGGGCAGGTGAAACCGTGGGAAGGGGAGAGGATTCACGAAGAATTGGATGATCTGGAGCTCACATTAGGAAGTGGGAAAACGCGGAGTTAGACTTCCATGAAAGTTACCAACAAGCAAACTGAATGTTGTTGTGGGTGTGTAAGAACATTCAAAAAAGATTAATTTATGATGGTTACCCAGCTAGGTCTTGAAGGCACTTGCAGTTACTGGCTCCATTTGCCAAGGTTATTGCACAATGCACATCTCCTATGCTAACATTGGTTCATGTCAAAAATTTTATTTTATTTTTTCAATTATTTCTTCTTTTTTTCATCATTTAGAAACAAGAGATCCATGTTTAATTGTTCTGGTTGTAGTCACAAGCATTACATGTAGATACTGTGCGGTTGTTTTCTGTTGGGACTTGGGTTTTTCCATCTTCCTTGTAGACTTTTGTGAAAGTTTTACTATATTCACCAATAGTAGAGATGGTTTACCTAGTTTATGGATGTATCTATCTAGCTGAAACAAACTCACAAGGTTCCTGTGATACCGTTTAAACATGTTTTTTGACCCAATGTCGCGACCAGATTGTCCGACAGATCCCATGTTCAGTGCTAAAACAAACAGTCTAAAAACTATAGTTTTTGTTCAGCATTGCAAGGGCAGTCTCTGCTGCCAAATCTTCCATCCTAAACCTTCTATTTTGTCATTAACTAAATTGTTGTAGTAACTCACAGAAAATAATATTCCACAACAGAAATCAAAATAACCTCCACATTTGATACATATCAGTGGAATTTGTCTATTCTTAGTTAACATAAGACCTACATTTCTATCTAAGGTTAAACCATACACAAACAGATACAGAGAACATGCTGCCACAACACCCAGGACAATCTATACCATAAATTTCTATTCATTTCTAGGTAAAATCAATGTGGCTCATGCAAGTTGGTCGCAAGATAAACATGTCTTCTCTAAAGCTTCAGTCAATACCATTTTGGGCTTCAAGTCCTTTTTGATATTGTCATTGCACTCTTGGTATCTGAAGCATGCCAACAGATGATCGTTAACAATTCCTGCAACTTGCATGAATGAATAAATTACGGTTGGTCCTACACATCGGAAGCCTCTCTGCATCAAATCCTTGCTTATGAGCTCCGCTTTTGGTGTCTTCACTGGTATCTGACGTGCATAACGAAACCCGTTTCTTATTGGCATGTGGTTCACAAATTTCCAGCAGTAATTGCTGAAGGAGCCAAATTCTTGCTGAATCTGCACAATAATTCAGATTATATACGTCAATTGATATCATGTTGACAACTTTTTCTTTCCTTTTACCTATTGCACATATAATTACGGCAAAGCAGTTTGCAACAATAAAATGAAGTCAATCATATATTGTTTTGATAAATACGAAGACACCCAATGGCTTAATGTGGCTCTTGCTTCCATGTGCATTATGATGTATGCAAGGGTTTAAACTTCAAACCAGTTTTTGGCATAATAACTATTACCTTGAGCATCTGTTTGGCATTTTCCACAACTGCACGAAGCTTTGGTTCAGATAGCAATAGGCCGCCGTTTACTGTTAGTGATAACAACTTCTTCTCATTGAACTGAGCAATGGATGATACATCAAAATTGTCGAGAAGCTTCCTGTAAAGTGATCCAACAGCAAACATAAAATATCATTCAACTACACGTACTTCTTACCTTAACCTTAAGGTTGTGTTTTAGAATTTGGATTTGATTTAGAATTAAGAACTTGAAATGTTGTATTTTAAATACAAATATAATGTTTAAGAAACCATAGAATTTTAAACGGTAAGGTTAGAGTTGTATGTTATAGGCATATTTTGAATGTTGTTGGACTAATCCAGAATTTCATATGAAATCCAAGAATCCAAATGGAGCAAAAAAGTAAATTCAATGGTACAAGAGAAGATACTACAGTACACACCTGAATACGTCTCTCTTATTAAGAATAGCTGGCCAGCTGAGTTCTGCTAATGCTTGTGAGAATACAAGGAGTTCAAATAGTTTCCTATCATCATGAACTTGAACTCCCCATTCTTCATCATGAAAAGAAGTATAGAGCGGATCTGTCAAGAAAAACAAGGAGCAAATCATAATGAGTTAATCTAACAAGGTTCTCCAGCAAGGCAAGCTACCAAATGGTGCCCTCAATGGACATGTAACTGAATAAGGTTATAATAGTAGATACAGAAATGGGAAGAGGAGAGAGGCAAAATTCAAGATGGTTTTAATTCAAATGAACTGGACATCTACAGAAATTCAACTTCATGTAAGAACATGCCTGTTGTTCAAATTGAAACCACAGAAATTTTGCAAGGAAAACTTACTTTGTCGGCTACAAATTTTTGGCATAGCAGTCATGCACACTACCATTATGTAGTTGAAAATGCACGTAAGATCTGGCTTCCATGTCATTCTATAATTATTTACACAGTGTTCCTACCTCCCCTGTGTACAGGGCACTACAAATCATATCTTGTCGGTGGTATTTAACTCTTATGGCCGACTCATTCAATACTTGGTAGTCAGAAACGGAAACTAATTGTTGGTAATAGTAGCGTCCAATCTAGTCTACTAAGGTAGCTTAAAACAAAATTAAAACCAAAGACAACTTAACAAATCACATCTGCTGTAGTAATTATACATGTACAACCTTGATTGCTGAACAGTGACTGTCAGGTCCCCCGTAAATGTCAATAAATGGATAATGTGAAAGGAACAGCTCGTCTATTTTACTAAGGAAGAAAAGTGGGACATTTACACAAGTTCCTCGTATTGTTGAAAAATTAGACAGTCTCAGAAATAAGTGTGCCACCTAATTGTCAATGAATATCAATATCTTGACATATGTTTGCATGTAGATAAATCATTTAGATAACAAGCTAGTGAGACAACTCTTGAGCATCTGGCATTTAACATTTATGATTAGCATTGAAATATATAGCTGTGATATGTTAAAATCTAAGCTAAAAAGAACAATTAATATGGGTGGTTTATCAATTACCTCCAACAACAATGCAATAATTCCAGTAACTGTATGGCTTCAATGAACATTTTTTATACACAATTTTCTTGAATCTCAAAGGACCCAAATTATGAATTGCAATAAATTTCAACCCTCAACAGAAACAATGTAACAGCAAAACTGATTAATTTGAACACACTCACCTGAGTTGGGCGTAATCCAATCACAGCGTTTCTTCGGCCCGGTCGCCGGCGCTTGAGTCGTCGGCGTCGCTGTCTCGACGCCGTGAGGAGCAACCTTCACCGGCTTCAACCCACTCCGCTTCAACGTCCTCGGAGAATTCACCATTTTCAGAGACGATCCACTGGAAGAGGAATCTGAAGAGCACGAACTGTCCACCGACCCATTGCTCCGAAGAACCGACGCCGGAACCACCGGAGCCGGCTTCCGTGGCCGCTGCGGCTTCTTGAAGCCCTCGATCTTCCGCTTCACTTCCTCCGGAACCCTAACTCTGTTCCCGCCGGGACCCAGAATCGCCCGTGGCTCCAACACATATTTCGCCGGAGACTGGTGCTTCACAGAAGCAGACATTGCTTCGAAAACTTCTGATACCTTCAATATGTGCTAAATAGGTTTGGATTTGCCGATTTGAGCTCCGAAACGGCCACTTCAGCTGATAATTGAAATTCAGTTACAGTGGAATTCACTACTTCTGTAGCAGAAATTTTCTGGGTTGGAGAGGAAATTACAATTAGTGGGTGTACGGAGACTATAATTTTCTGGATTTGTGGAATGTGGAGCAGAGCAAAGCAGAGAGGAAGAAGAAGAAGAGAACAGAGCATAACATTCAGGACGAAAAAACGGACGGTTATAAAAAACGGAAATTGGGAAGGAGTTACCGGTTATAACCGGTGGAAATGGATTGCGTGTAGGTTGGCTCTTACCGTTTGGTTGTGAAAAAGATGGCGACGGTGGTCCAAACTACCAATAATGCCATTCCTTAACCCTCTCATTTAAGTAACTTCATTAGTTTTGTTGAATAGGTGGCACAACTAACAAATTAAGTCTGCCCATTGGGGTTTCAGGTTCACGGAATTGGAACTAAATTGATATACCCGTTTTGACATGGTCAAATTAAGCATATTAGGAGTTGTTGTTGTCTTGTTCACATGTTAGAATAGTTGTCTTGTAAATATTTTAAGGTCTGATAATGTAGGAATGAAGTTTGAGACTTGTGCCCTTGCTCGTGGGTTCGTGGAGCTTGTACAAGAGTAGCACACCACTAAATGAAGATCCAAGTGTATACTTAAGAAACCCCTCATGTGTGAGTAAAAATCTCAATAAGAAAAATGTGAATAACATTTCGTTAGGGAGGATTCTAGAGATTGTTTCAACCGACGCTCTTAGGAACTTAAGACACTACCCCGCATGGTGGAGACTTCCAAGGGCTCCAAGAAATGCTCTAGCTCACGAGGGACGTACGGGGAACTCGAGACATGCCCGGCGCGCACAAGCTACGTGCCCGGGTGGCAAGAGTGAAAGCCTCAAGTTGGTCCAAAGCGGACCCTACATTTCCATTGCCCAATCACGTGCCGACACGTGACACAAAATGGTGAAAGACATACAAACCTCTCTCTTAGTAACAAGGGAATCTTCACAATCTCATATAAATTCACACTTTCTCTCTAATTTAATAGTTCATATATATATTTGTATAAATTTAATAAAGTGAATCTATTTGTACATTTTATGAAAGCTCATATATGAAAAATATGCATGTCTCAATTATATTTACCCTATAGTTCACATACTTGCTTATACTTAATAAATATCAATCAAAATATTAAAATTCATAGTTTATAGTACATGATTAACACCTCCATGTATCCATATATTCATTTGTGTACTAGGTAAGGTATTACAAATATACTGTACAAGATATTATGCAAACTTTGAAGAACTTTTTATTATTTTTTTATTTAACAAAGTATCTAAAATAAAATGGAAAGTTATGCACATGATTAAGTATAGAAGATTTGCTTTCTACCAATTAATGATAACAGAATTATAATTAGATTGTATCATCATTATGGAAATAAACCAAATGTTATATGTACAAAATAAACATGAAATTAGAAAAATGATGAATGTGAGCACCACCCTTTTATCTTTATTAATGATAATTATAGGAAAGGGAAAGAAGCAATTATGGACACTTTTTAGCAAACAATAAAACAAAAGTGTTTTAAGGATAAGAGTTGTTGATTAAGGTTGTTAGGTGGAAATGTGGGAATCCAAGGGGGAGGGGTAAATTTGGTATTTCGAAGAGAAAAGGAAAGAGAGTGAACCGGGAGGGGACCGGTTAGCTTAGGCAGAGAGTCGATTTCAGGTTGGTGAAATTACATGGATGACCCAATTGACTACTCTTTGGTGTTGGTGTGGTGTAGCCGTTAAGTTTGGTCTCTTTCTCTATTCCTCAACAGAAAGCAAAACACACCAAATATAAAATAAAGTGGACGTTGGTGCGCAACCAACGGCTATATTATCAGACCAGGTCTGGATGGTTCTTCTTATAGTTGGGCAAAATGGGCCCGACCCGCCGCCCGCCAGTACCCGAAACCCAACCCATTTTTAGCGGGTTCGGGTTGAGTCTGTTGAACTTTTTCTGGACGGGGTATACCCGCAACAAAAACAATGCATTTTATGCCCGAAACCCGATCCTATCCCGATCAACCGTATAGGGTCAAGTTAAAGTTCATCAACTTGAACCCGACCCCCGACTTGAAATTTTGCCACCTCTAGTTCAAAGTGAGTGATGGTGTGTGAGCTTTGTAATGGGCCTAAACATGGCCCAATCCTTAGTTATTGGGCTTTTTGGATAATCTTTGGAACCGAACCATCCTCACCCAATTTTGACAATTATAGCCAGCCAACACTTTGTAGTTGTACTAATTTGAAGCATTGTTTTGACCAACAATTTGAATAAATGAAGTTTAGAGAGATAGTTGATAAATAGAGAAGATTAAGGACCAATTAGCTTATTGATTAGTTCACCGGAGCTTCGGACGGTGAAGGCGCTGGGGCCGTCGAATGTTGCTCTAATTCATAACGACACGTATAACATTTAGGGTTTCGTCTTCAAGTTCATCATATTTATTTTGAATTTTTTCGTTAAATTAGATTGGATTATAGATGGAGTGGAAAGATTGGTAAAACAAAGGTCACATTACAAAAAAAAAAAGTTGCAAAATGTGACGGAAATTTGTGAGAGAAATTTTTTTGTCACAGTTCCGTCACAAATTATCACAAAAATCATATTTTTCGTTATAAACACACATTTGTGACAAAAATTTATGTCACAACCATTTGTGACAACTCAAACAATGACGGAAATATTTTGTCACAGTTTCGACACAAATTACATTTTGTTATTGAAATTCATAAATTTGTGACAGAAATTTATATCACAGATCGCGAATTTTCTTGTAGTGGATCAGTTATATTATTGGAGACGAAAAACGGTACCCTAAATGCTATTTTCGATTTATTTAAATAATAAAATCTACAAAATGACTATAAGCTAGCTTTTCGCAACAGGTGAGGAATAAAAAAACTTTTAATATGTAGACTGTATTATGTATATTGGAAGTAAAGAAAATTGGACAGCATAACTCAAGAGTAGTGGCACAGTTGGCAACACGGACTGCGTGAGTGAGAATAGTGTTTGCGTTCGATTCCCGCTCAACACACCAATGGGAGAAGTGAATACTTTGTCTGTGAACAAACCTCGAATGAAGATTAGTCTGAGTGTGGTAAAACGGTTTAAAGAAGCCAACTGCGAGTGTGCGAGCCCGCTCAAGAATCTCATGGTATAAACCGGAAAAAAAAAATGGACAGTATATAATTTATCTAATAGTGACTGAGAAGTGAGGAAGTGCACATCATTTACTGAAACCAACATATTGAGATACTAAGTTGGGAATTAGAATCAGTTCACAACATTGACAAAAAGTTATGCATTTGAATCGTGTTCTTCAATAATAAAACTGGACCATAGTCTACCAAAGAACATGTCCCAAATTGCATCAATTATTAAGAATAATTTTTAATTTTCAGATTCTACCATATCTCCATTTGTTTGAAGGTTTCTTTCAATGCTAATTTCTGAAAGGTCCTTATCGGCTTATGACATTTTTACCAGCAATTACATGGCTATAGTATCTTGCACAAATTTTGGCATCACTTGAAGCACAATGTTCTAAAATGGTTATCAATTCCATTTTTGTTCCAATATTAATCCTCATAATATTCATTCTGATTTTATTTTCTTAATATTCACTTTGTGTCTATTTAATTTTCATTTTGATTTTTATTCCAATTTTATTATCTATTTCATGTCAAATTGGTCCCCATGGGCCAATATGCTTTCTTGTTGAGACATGCAGCAATATGTGATTGTGTAATTATTTATAGGGGTAATTATCTGAACTTTGGTTGTGTACTTTATGATACCCTGTTGTTCTAAAATGTTGCACCATCACTCATTTTGTACGGAAAACGACAATTTCGTCAGCATGCTTTATAAAATCTGAAAATGGCAAAAATGCCCTTATCTTCTTCTTCTTCTTCGGGTCAAGAGCTTAATTAGGGCTCTTCTTCTTCTTCCTCTTGGATTTTTTCCTCTTCTCATTTATGTGATCACCTACCCAAAGACCTAAAAATAAAATTGTTCTTCTCTTCAAGAATTGAGTTTTAATTCAGTTTTTTTGTTTGTTTCTCTCTCTACAAATAAACTCACCTAACATTCTCTCTCTACATTTCTCTTTTTACCATTTATGGCCACCATTCTCAAATGGATTTTTGCTGATACACTTTTTGCGCATAAATCCAATAGAATTTCCCTCAAAGACCCCAAATTGAGCTATGAGAAATTAGTATAAAAGGAGCAAGAAGAAGCGGTATCTGTTTATAGAGTAACATGATTTCATCACTACCCAGTAGTATTTATTTCTCCAAACCCGCCTCCACATGGCCAAATTTGCAATAAAACTCAAAACCCAGTTGTGATTTTGTGTGTATTTTTATAATCACACCCAAGTCGTGCTTGTATCTAAGTCTAACCCCAAGGTGCTTGTC
>JAYMTF010004444.1:0-13139 GCA_036897485.1 Pelargonium nanum | reverse complement strand
TAAATTATATATATGGTACATTTTGGTCATTTCACCAAGCCCACCAACACCACTCACCGAATCAGACCCCATCGATCTCGGCTTGCCCGTGATCTGATCCTATCACGGGAGCCTCCTCGAACTAAAAATTGCAGTTTTAAGAGGTACATATTAACTTAAAAACCTTTTTAAATATTATTTATACACTAATTACGTGTGCTTCACAATATTTCAAGGATGATTTGATGTATCTCGTAAAATAATAAATACTAAAGAAATGTCTCAGATTGGAAACATTGGCGCCATTGCGGAAATTTAATCTTAACCTTTATTAGACAAATCGAAAATCTAAATTTTCTTATGGATGTCCAATTTGTCTAAAAAAGGAAATAGACCGCCCGAGTTACGTGAAGACGGCGAAGTAGAGACTAGAGAGCATATGTATATGCTGACCAGCACTCCCGTGGGACCCACACGCAATTCGCATGGTGTTGCTATTGGTTTGGTGCCAAACCATTTGTTTTTTTCTTCCATAGAAAGTAGATAATTTTGAGACACAAAACCCATCCCACGCCTACACACTACTGTCTCCGCACCTTTTCTCCTCCATCTCCGCCGCTTCCTTCTCTGTCTCCGACCACCATCTCATGACCTCTCCCCCTCCTCCCCCACCGGCGCCTCCCAATCCTTAACCTCCACAAGCTCGCTCACCGGAAAACCACTTTTTTTCTTCTTCTCCGGGAACAAAATGGGAAATAATCAGCTTGGTTTGGGGGTTTATGTGTTTGTGTTCTTTCTGTGCGCTTCTTGTTTCTTTTCCTTAGTTTTTTCCCAGTCCGGCGGCGGCGACGCGGCGGTGATGCAGCTGCTGAAGAAGGGCATGACGGAAATGGGGAATCTGGACTGGTCTGATCCTGACCCGTGTAAGTGGGATAAGGTTCAGTGCAACTCTCAGAACCGGGTCACCCGGATCCAGATTGGGAGCCAGGGCCTGAAAGGGACGCTCCCTCCCGACCTCAAAAACCTTAGTGCTCTGGAGCGATTGGAGGTGATGAACAACAATTTCTCCGGCTCGGTCCCGAGTCTCTCCGGGTTGGCCTCGCTCCAGGTTGTGCTCCTCCACAACAACAATTTCTCCTCCATGCCGTCCGATTTCTTCACCGGTATGTCGTCTCTGCAGGCCGTCGATATCAGCTACAACAAGTTCTCGGAGTGGCAGATTCCGGACTCACTGCAGGACGCCACCTCTCTGCAGAATTTCTCGGCCAACAGCGCCAACATTGTCGGACCCATCCCGGATTTTCTCGGCCAGTTCGCCGGAATGGTGGAATTGCACTTGGCCACCAACGGTTTGGAGGGCGGCTTGCCGTCTGGATTCGCCGCCTCCCAAATTCAGTCGCTCTGGTTGAACAATAACAAGCCCAATTCGAGGCTGAACGGTACAATTGAAGTGTTGCAGAACATGACAATGTTGACGGAGGTCTGGCTCCATGGGAACCGCTTCACCGGACCTTTGCCGGACTTTTCCTCTCTGACCGGATTGTCCATCTTGAATCTAAGGGACAACGACTTGACCGGTGTAGTCCCGCCGTCGCTGGTGAATCTTAAGTCGCTTCAGACTGTGAATCTGACCAACAACCACCTTCAAGGGTCGCCTCCGAAATTCGACAAGGCTGTACAGGTGGACATGGTCGCCGGAAGTAACAGTTTCTGCGTGAACGAGCCCGGAGCTCCTTGCGATCCTCGCGTTGATGTTTTGCTGTCTATTGCCGGAGCAATGGGTTACCCACTATTATTTGCAGAGAATTGGCAAGGTAATGACCCTTGTACTGGCTGGACCGGGATCACTTGTGAAAACGGTAACATCACAGTTTTTAATCTTCCCAACAGGAGTTTAACTGGTACAATTTCCCCCAACTTCTCTAAGCTTACATCGTTGAAAACATTGATTCTTTCCAATAATATGTTGTCGGGTACTATACCAACTGAGCTTACTACTCTGCCTAATCTTAAAGAGCTGGATGTTTCAAATAATGATCTTCATGGCGATGTACCATCTTTTAAGCAGAATGTGATTGTGAAAACTCAAGGAAATGAGAAAATTGGGCAAGAAGTTGGTAGTTCTCCACCGAGTGGTACAGGGAATTCGTCCAACCCGGCTACCGGGGGCAATTCTGGCAATGGCAAAAAATCTTCCAATACCGGTAGCATTGTAGGTGGAACCGTTGGTGGTGTTAGTGTTCTCGGACTCGTTGTGCTGTCAGTCTGTTTGTATAAGAGAAGAAAGAAGCATTCTGGTAGAGTACAAAGTCCGAACACTGTGGTGATACATCCCCGTCATTCTGGCGAGAATGGTGATCAAGATGCGGTGAAAATCACCATTGCTGGTTCTAGTGTCAATGGTGGTGGAAGTGAAAGTTACAGTTATGCGAGTAGTGGTCCTGGTGGTGATATGCACAGAGTTGAGGCTGGGAATATGGTTATATCTATCCAAGTTTTGAGGAATGTTACTAACAATTTCAGTGAAGATAATATATTGGGAAGGGGTGGTTTTGGGACTGTCTACAAAGGGGAATTGCATGATGGGACAAAGATTGCAGTGAAGAGGATGGAGTCTGGAACGGTGACTGAGAAGGGGTTGTTAGAATTTAAATCTGAGATTGCTGTTCTAACTAAAGTTAGGCACCGACATTTGGTTGCGCTTCTAGGGTACTGTTTGGATGGAAATGAGAGGCTTCTAGTTTATGAGTATATGCCTCAGGGGACTCTAAGCAGACACCTATTTAACTGGAGGGAGGAAAACTTGAAACCCCTTGAATGGACAAGAAGGTTGTCAATAGCGTTGGATGTGGCTAGAGGTGTTGAATATCTGCATGGACTAGCCCATCAAAGTTTTATTCATAGAGATCTGAAACCATCCAATATTCTTCTTGGAGATGACATGCGTGCAAAAGTTGCTGATTTTGGACTGGTTCGTCTTGCTCCAGAAGGGAAAGCCTCATTTGAAACAAGACTTGCAGGAACCTTTGGCTATCTTGCACCGGAATATGCAGGTAAACCTTATTACCTCATTTTAGATGAAAACATCATAAGCTGTTGTTTAAATGCTTAGAAGAAAATTAATGTTGTTGAAAAGTACACTACAGTCAGGAATAGATGATATTTCACAGTTTGTATAGTAAGTCACAGACAACCATTAAGCTGCTGGTAATTTTACTGGATTTGAAACACAAAGAAAACAGGGTAGGGCAGAGTAATACATGAAGGAACATTATCTGATTTCTAATCATGTGTAGTTACTGTTTTAAGCTCCTTTAGTTTCATGGTAGAGAGGATGATAAAGCAATTGCATATTGAATTTGAATATAGCTGAAATAATGTATTCATGATAGTTGGTATGGTGGCCCCTTCCTCAATTCAAATTTGAAATAGTTGACGGGGTCAATGTAGATAAAAGGTAAGGAAAAATGACATAGGTGTTCATATGAAATGTGAAATGAAGGTTGTATCCATTTGCTTGCATCTGGCATGATTTGCATCATCTTAAATCATAAAAATAAAAAAACAAAAAACGCTCCGGTGCATTTGGAATGGGTCTTATTCTTAAACATTTTGATTGCATCAATATATAACAGCTTTTGGATCCTCTTGAGCATTCATAGATGGCAAAATAATTTTTTTACAGTTCAAATGATGAACATGTTTCTGTCTGTCATATATGTTTAGTCATTTTGCTAGATATCCTTGTGAAGCATAGAAATTGTTGCTCTTGTGTTTCCATCTTGTCATTTAGTTGATCCATATCACTGTGTTTGATATTTATGCATGACTTGGGCAGTTACTGGGCGTGTGACTACCAAGGTTGATGTGTTTAGCTTTGGAGTGATTCTAATGGAAATGATAACCGGAAGAAAAGCACTAGATGATAGTCAACCTGAGGATAGCTTACACCTTGTAACGTGGTTCCGAAGAATGCACATCAACAAGGATACCTTCCGAAAAGCCATTGACTCTGCAATTGATCTAGATGAGGAAACATTAGGCAGTATCAGCACCGTGGCTGAGCTGGCTGGCCACTGTTGTGCAAGGGAGCCCTACCAGAGACCAGACATGGGCCATGTTGTAAATGTGCTTTCCTCTCTTGTGGAGCTTTGGAAACCCTCAGAACCAGATACAGAGGACATCTATGGGATCGATCTTGATATGACCCTTCCACAAGCACTTAAGAAGTGGCAGGCATTTGAGGGGAATAGCAACATTGGTGACTCTTCTTCATATCTTGCCAGCGGGGACAATACCCAGACCAGCATACCCACGCGACCATCTGGGTTTGCAGAGTCATTCACATCGACAGATGGAAGGTAAAAGTATTGAAGGCTTGAAATGAAGGTGGTGGATTCTAGTCGGTGGCTACCAAGAGGTTGGTTGGAGTTGTTCATACCTTTTATTTGTTCATGTTTTCTATTGTATGGTTTGTTAACTTATGTTTTTCTATTTAATGCATTGTCGGAGATATCCTATATTCTCCATCCCCCTTTCTTCCTTAGTGTAAAGGGTTATGTTAATTACTTAATTATTTGGTATCCTTTCGAAGTTTTTGGAATGAAATGAACGTAAATACTCAGAAACAGGTTCTAGTGTTTTGTAATTATCAACACAGGCATGGTGTTAGTGTAGCTCTGTCTGTGTTTTATAAAAGATGAGTATTAAACGGATGAGGTCCCCTTGTAGTGGAAACAAGTGTACAAAATTTTGCTCAATTTGATTAGATGTAACAATCATTTCACCAATGTTTGTCAACTATATATTATGATATTGAGGTAATTTTGTGCACATGATCCATAATAGGCTTGATTTAGCAAATCATTTCATATGATTGCCCTTAGATCTCCAGCAACGTGATTGGCACTCACAAGATAGATGGCCTCACATCTTCCGTGATGATTGTCTTATTCTTTTTCTTTGCAAGTCGTTGTGTGACATTTTATATTGACATCTCACTAGTAAGTTGGAAAGAGACGGTGAAGAAACTAGATATCCCGAAAGATGTCCGATAAATCTTTGTTATTTTCAATGGACACGTAGGTTAGATTCTTGAGCTTGACATGGGAAAAGGGGAATTATTGTTGATATGCTTGCCAGCTGCTTTTGTTTTTCTTGTCTATGAATTGATGATATATGATATTCTCTATGGATTGTGACTCATGACGATGTCGTGTAAGCTAGCCCCCACATGTCTCTTATTCTTTAAGTTTGTGATTGCACCAACCCATAAAGCATTGATTTGATTTATTATTATTCTCACTAATCGCCGGATTTTGTGGTTATTAATCTTTGGCTGTCGTGCTCGGCATGTTGACTTAATTAGTCAAATTCAAATTTAAATTTGACACTATAGTATTATATTCTCTGTTGCCGGATATTCAGCTCCTACTACAGGTTCCTTTTTCTTTGATAAGAATTAGGTGACTTTTTTATCCACCGAAGAGAAAGTAAAGACCAAAGGGTTATTTTCAATTTCTAAACAGATTGTGCCTTTCCTTGCTTTTAAAGTTTTAGAACTCTTAATTCTCCTACTTTTGGGGAGGATTGATGCAAATCTCCTTCTATCTAAGTAGAAGGAGTTCATATTTGTCTGAATCTGATAGTGATTTAATAAAGTGACTCTTTTCTAATTAACTGGTTAGATCTGGGAATACTGTTTTATTCAAAGTTTTCTGTGTTTCGGTGAGTGTAACATTGTCATGGTCGCAGGTAATTTGATTGAAAAGCTTATGGATGGTGGGTTGGACAGTATTTGTTAGGCAAATAAATGAATAATGCAGATGCATTTGCTGGCTGAGAATTGTGAAATTTCATTTCATTTCATTTCATTAAGAGTGAAGGATGGGACATGACATCCTTGCTTGGCCAAATGAGGTGTTGGAATAAAAGGCCAGGTTGGGAAAATGGCAGCTAATCAATGCCTATTTGTCAATGCATGTGAATTGTGATGATGTGGGTCTCTGTTTCAGTCTCTGTCTGGGCTGGGTTTTTCAGTTCACCCTGAAAACAAATGATGGAAGATTAATTCATTTACATCGTCTTTAACCAAATCAGATAGCATATATCTTAAATTAGGTGCATTTTAGTAAATCTATATGTTTGGGTGTTTTCTTTTCTTTTTGGGGTCACCTTATTTTTTATTTTTTTATTTTGTTTGGGTCCGAGCCCATTATTTATTTGAGTGATTTGTTTTGTTTTGGACATTCTCTTTTTGGCCCAATTTTGTTAAAGTGAAGATCGGGTTGAACAACTTAAGTTGACGAGACTGTGATCACTTGGTGCTCTCTACCGTACAGCGCCGCCGAGGAAGGTGACCTCTTATGTTGGCCGAGACGTGTGCACCATCACCAATCTTGTTTCACGAGTCTATTAAGTTTTTTTTTTTCTTTTAAATAAATAAAACTTGGAATTGAGAGAAAAAGTAATAACATAAACCTATAGTCATCACTTAAAACACACGATTACATTGAGTTCAAAAAAAAAAAAAAAAACACACACACACGATTACATTTGTCAATACTTGAAATTTTCGGCGGAGGAATATGCAAATACTTGAAGGATTTTGCGCTGAAAACTTCAAGCATTTGAATTAGTAGTGAAAGGTGTTAGAAGTAAGTTAATAGTATTTTTTCAAAAAATGAACAAAAATATTTTAAACATGGGTTAGACACATGCCCTAATAGTGACATTTTTAACTAAACTATTTGTTCTAAAATTGAGTGTACTTATTTAGAAAAATTAGTTAGTATGATATATTTACTCTTGTATCATTGTGATAATATGTTAATGGAATACTGACTATCTTATTATATGGATGTTATTGACAATTTAAACATAACTAATTTACCAAAAAATGTACCCATTTTAAGACAATTTTTTATTAAAAAGACACGACACTCATTTTTGGGACAGAGAGAACAATATAAACGTAGAAATGAGTTTTTAAAAGGTTTAAGAAATGAGTAATGCTATCCTTCAAAAAAAAGAAATGAGTAATGCTATATGTCTCAAATATTGTACAAAAATAGTTGTACAAAATGATGTGTCAATAAATAAGACATGACATATCAATCATTTCATTAATTACAACGCGCCACGTGTATAGTAAATCTAATAAACCTGAAACTCTGCGCCAAAAATTCATGGGAGAGTGATGATATCATATATGTCAGGTTATTATTCGTTAAAACTTAATTTTAAGCACAAAAATAAAATATATAAATTCCACGTAGTTTGACACGTCACTTTGTACAACAAATTTTGTGCAAAATTTGAGACATTTAACATTTTCATTAAGAAATTGGAAAATAAATACAGTATAGCATTGTGTTATAAATGAATGACAACTACTTGAACCACGTAAGACAACAGAGAGGGCCCGGCTCCGAATCATGGCTGGACGATGAACCGGCCCGTTATCCAGATCACCACCAACATTCGGCAACCCGTCCTGCTTGAACTGCAAACAAGCAAGCAGTGACAATTCCAACTACACCCAAAACCCTCTGAAATTCAATGATCCCCTGAAACCCTAACCCCTCCCCACATTCGTCACCTTGCCGAGATGAAACTCACTATGCAATCCACCAACATTTGATCCTTATACTCCATTTTCCTCTGAGCTCGACAAAATGTCTTTACCTCCCGTCGAGTGCATATACGTCACGGAAGACCTCCTCCGCCAATGGAAGAACATGGGAAACCCTACCCTCAGGCCCTCCAATCCTGTCCCCATGATCCGCTTCCTCTACGAGCTCTGCTGGTTCATGGTTCGTTGTCGCTTTCTAGCTCTATCTGTCAATTCTCCATTTTACGTTTACATATTATGAGTGGCTACTGCTTTGTTAGGTTCGTGAGGAATTGGCGTTTCATAAGTGTAAGGCGGTGTTGGAATCGGTTGAGTTTCTGGAGAAGGTCTCGCCTGAGGAGCTGGGTTCGAATTTTGCGGACATTGTCGCTCAAATGGCCCAAGATGTGAGTTTCTATTATTGCTGTACTAGAATGCTCAATGCTGTGTCATGAGTTACTCAATTGGAAGTGGTTTTTGTTCTTTGAAGATCATTACAAGATGCATATAATTGTGTTGTTCTAGAACCATTGGTTGAATATACAGACTTTTTTTTTTTCCTGTCAAACCAGAATGATTGATCGTTTATCTCTCATTTGAGTTTGCCTTAATCAAGTTCTCAGGAATATAAGTATATATTATCTCTATAATTTCCAATAGTTGAAGATCTACGCATTATCTACTGAAGATAATCTTTGGTACTTGATGGAACTGTTATTCAACAATTAATGGTTTGTGATGTCTCTCTTATTTGTGCAAATGATGTTGTAGGTCCTTTCATTCTTAATTTCTTGTATGGGCTTACCTTTAGGTGCTGAACTGTATGTAGGACTGTTTATTCACAACTTGTTCAGTTCAAAACTAAACTAGATAGACGAATATTAGGTAACTTGAACTTGTTTCTTAGAAAAGTGTTATAAAATTAATAATATTATATAAGAAGTTGTTTTTGGGAGTAAACAAACTGGAAAAATTTAAAACTAATACCCTACTATTTAAGGCAGAACCTGTTCTATATAATCCTTTTGGTTCCATCTGGAGGGGGCTATTTTGCACGCACAAACAGACACAAACACAGACACATACACACACTTATTTGTGTGAGAGTACTGATTTTATTACGTTTATTTGCATGGGAATTTTGTACCATGATGAAGTGACATTTAATACAAAGTCTATTGAAGTTGGATGCGTATATTTAACCAATCGGTGTGTTAAACCTTACCATTACGTAATTGCCTGAGTACAATGGGGATTCATTTGTAATGTAGTTATGGAAAGTGTTTCGAACTCTTTTTTAGGAATGTGTTAAATTATGGTAATCCTATGTTTTGTTATTAGCTCCAGGAATGTGAATTTGGATAGAAGCAAACTGCTAAAGTTTATAACTCAAAATTAACTCAGTTTTTATGTATTTGTTTATTTTAGTTCAAGAGTTATAGCACCCTTTTGTCTGTAGAAGAATTATAGTCCCGTACAAATTATTGTCTCAAGAAAAACAATTTCCACTTGCAGAAATTATTTTGCAACAAACTAATTTATTTTGAATTTTGATTGACATTTCCTATTTTGCAGCTCAACAATGGCTGAAGATAATCGAGTTCGTCTTATTAAATTGGTTAGTATGTGGTTTGAACAAGCATCTTCTTCGGCCACTTATCCCTTTTTCTACATTATGTTAGTCTTGTTGCCAATGCCTTTCTTATGACTTCTACTCCCCTAATTATGATCTTTATGAAATACTGAAATGGTCAATTTTTGCCAGTTTGAGGGATACAATTTATGAAGCACTGATTCACCATTTTGGGGACTATCCGTGTCGGATAGGGACACACGAATCGCTTTTTGTTATTTAAAATAAATAAATAAATATGTTTGTAATGATTTAGCTTGTTAGTTTAATTACTTGTAATTACTTGTCGGCCTTGTCTTAATCTGATTCAGTCTGAGGTTTTACAGAAGTTGGTAATGAGATATGATCAGAATCCTACATTTAGGTGGGTATGTATTGCTGTTCTAACTTTAGCTAGTGGAGGTTGTCTAATAGAATTTGTTAGTTTTTTTTATCATTACTGGTAAATATATCCAGCCTTTCATAGCTGTGGCATTAATTGTAACTGTAACTTTTGACATGAAGCCTCTTCTTTATAATTTTGGTGATACTGTATGTAGGTGGATGAGAGGGAGAGGGAGAAATCGAACCTCTTGAAGGAAGAAATGGATGCAGGTGCAGCATCTAAGAGGCGGAAACTTAAAAGAGATCATTTGCCATCTGTGGAAGCTGGTGAATATTCTCTGGCAGCCCCACCACCTCCGCCCCTGGCTATTGGTTTGTCTCAATCATATGATGGGAGAGAAAGGGGAGATCGGAAGACAGCCATGGTTCAGCGTACAGCTTACTTGGAAGAACCAGGTTTAAGGATGCATGCTAAAGAAGCAGCCAGTAAAATGACCCGCCGAGAAGCTGAGCAGTATCCTTTAGAAATGTTTCTCATTACTTAATAACATATGTAAAACCTGGTCAAATGTGTAGTTGAAACTTAATCTCTTGATCAAATTGCCATTTCATGCCATGCGACAGTTTTGATTGTTTGGTGCCGGTTGTGTCTTTTAGGAGTATTTCAAAATTTGGCGCACCTTCAACCCAAAGCCTAGAATGAACCTAGGGAATCACCTCATTGCCTTGGTATTGATGTCATGCACTTGCCTTTGTCTGTACTTTCATGAGTATTTGGTGTTTCATAAAATGGACTCTGCAAATCCTTAATTAGTGTAATGCAGAATGCACGACCGAGAATGGGATGACGAGAAGAGGCAGAGAGCCGAACCAAAGCGGAGACGTAGGAAGTAATTAATCGAAGACTTCCCAGTTGCTGCTTATAATTTGCTTGGTTTGTCTTGCAGACTTGTGATGTTTAACATCACTTTCCATCTTTCTTACCTTTTTCAATTGCTTAACCTCTTAGTTGTGATAGGCTAGCCTTATATCCATATGGCCATGTAGGATATTGTAATTTGTGGTCAGCTAATAGAATATGTTTAAGTAGCGAGAGTAATGCATGAATATTTTGCATTGGGCAATAAATAATTACCCTCTCCTGGTTTAAAGTTGACATATAGAATCAGACACATATTTGCATAGCTTCTTGTTTATTCTGCCATTTAATAAATTGGAGATAAATTCCTGAACCCAGAATAAATTGAATTGTTTATAGCTAGAAGCCTAGTTTCATAGGTTTTACAATGACATGACATTCCAGTATCTTATTACAATATTGATTGTGCTAATTAGATTATTTTCTATAGTCCCCATGGATACAGAGGGTCACTGCCAGTATATGATCCATAGAGAAAAGGGTTGGGAATAGGATTATACAGTTGAATCTTCCAATCATTGAACTCATCATCTGCTTTTGCATTACCGTTACCTCTTGACAGATTCACTGACGCTTCTAGCAAGTCCTCCCAGCTCTCATTTTCACTATCCTCCAACTGAATTAACGGTCTCTCCTCTGTTTCCTTAGGCCACAAATCATCCTCAAATCTCTCCCATTTGGTGCTAATTATGACATCATCCTTCCTCACTACCAGCTGCCGGTCCCCCTCGTCCTCCGTCAGAGTCCACGAAGACGGCAGCGACGGCGTCGGAGACGCCGATGATTCCGTCAACTGCCACATCCCGTTGAGGAAAGTGTCCAGAGCCTGAATCTGTATGTGTGGAATCCGATCTATAAATGGATACTCATACGATCCGCACAATCTCACATTTTTGCACCAATCGTAGAATTCGCAGAGCTGGGTCGCTTGAACCGCCGCTTTCTTGTATATCCCGAAAGCTGTAATGCAGTTCTTGTAGGGCATCTGGAACAGATTCTCCAACACCAGCACTATCTCCCTCCTGAACGTCGTGTAGCAAGTGAAGCTGTCGCGAATTATGTGCTTCATCGCCGCCTGAACCGTTATGTTCCGTGCCGCCATCTCCGCCGGCCGGCAGGCCATGACCCGGTCCATGAGGCTCTGCAGCTGTGGCAGCACTTCCAGCATTTCTCCGACCTCCTTCATCTTGTCCGACAGGCTCTCCGGCAACTCTTCATCATAGGTGGGCTTGAAATCGATGGAGAAGCAGTCCAGAGCTTCGTCGAGCAATTGAGCGTACGATTTGATGAAAAGTGTGTAATCCTCTGAACCAGTGGCGGACGAATCGTCCCGGAAGTGGCATGGGTGGAGAGACAAGGAGCCGTTTGATCTGGTCCACATCAGCTCCGATCGGAAGGGGGTGTTTTCCGGGACGGAGCGGAGGAGGCGGTGGAGGAGGAGGAGACACTTGAGGGCCACGCGCCAGCTCCGGGTCTTGGCGAATCGGCGAGCGAAGCTAAGGGAGAAGGCACGGAAGGAGGAAGGGGAGAGAGAGAAGATTTTTAGGAGCTCGGAGATGTATCTCTCCGGCATGGGGAGGTCGTCGGGGGCGGTGGCTTTGACGACGATGAGGTCCACGTCGCAGAAGCCGCCGATGGTGGCGACTTTGGCATAGCTGACGCTGGTGTGCTCTTTGAGAGAAGTGAAGAGCTGGCGGAACCTCCTGTGCATGGTAGGTGTTTGATGAATTGTCTGAGAGAAAAATTGATCTGATTCAAGGATTCGCTTGGGTTTGGACTTTGAATTAATGGGTTGATTATAATAATGTAAGAGATATTGTATGGTCGATGGTTCTAAGAGCTCCTACAAGAAAATACAGTTGCTTGCTGACTGTCTCCAGGTAAGGAGCTGGACGGGCTTGTTTTGCCTCCATCCCAACCTCCAAATTCTACTAAATTTGGTGGGTTTTGTGGATTTTGTTTAAGAGCCTCAGGTGCAAGGAAAATAACTCTATCAATGTGAAGCCGTGAAGGACGGGTTAGAAAACTTTCGTGAGGTCTTCGGTTTGATTGTGAGTGATGGTAAGTCAAGAGTTGTTTATTCCAAAAATGTGTGAGATGATGTCAAAAGAGTATCAAAGAGGTTTGGTTCTGGTGTGAGAAATTCCTTAGACAAGTATCTTGGCCTGCCTCTAGTAATTGGGAGTTCTTGAGAAGAAATTTTTTGCAGTTCAAAGAAAAATGGAGAGCCAGACGGCCAAACATTTATGTCAATCATGGGCCGCAGAGTCATCTTTATTAGTTCAGTCACTAATTATTTTGTGAGGTGTTTTTCTACCCTCTAAAGATAAAAAAACTTTATGTCATTAATAGAAACTTCATATAGGTTTAAAATACTCATGCGAGTAAGATTCATAATTTTTGTTGAGATGGAGTTGTTGGAATGTGACATGACGATGGAAAGAAAAGATCGAAATGAAAGAAGACGTAAAGAGTTCAAGAAAATTAAAGAGCGTGTGTACCAATTGAACGATTGTACGCATTAACATATGAGTTAATTACAAAAATTAGCGGTTTTCTCTCTATTGTGAGAGTCCAAACTAGGGTTTGGCTAAGGTGGCTGGTGCGGCGACGGTTAGGGTTAGAGAAGCAAGGCGACGACTACTATAGGAGGAACAGGGTGTGCAGGCATG
>JAYMTF010004443.1:0-13140 GCA_036897485.1 Pelargonium nanum | reverse complement strand
TGCAAGATAGGATTTCGGCACCTTTCTGTATCAAAAAAAAAATGAAGATTTTTTATTTTTAATGAAGGTTAGTCACATTTGTGACCATGATGTCTTCATCCTTTGCATTGTGGCGCGGAAGAGGATAACTTGTGTGAAGTGATTGTGGGTGTACAAAATTTGTGGCACAGACCTTGGTAGGAGTAAAAGGGTTATGTTTTGTAGGGAGGATGTCGTTGGTGTATGTATAATGTATAT
Source organism: Pelargonium nanum (assembly GCA_036897485.1). Taxonomy (NCBI): domain Eukaryota; kingdom Viridiplantae; phylum Streptophyta; class Magnoliopsida; order Geraniales; family Geraniaceae; genus Pelargonium; species Pelargonium nanum. Next base: position 12,903 of record JAYMTF010004443.1, on the reverse strand, counting down.
GCTTGTGTAGCTCAATTTTTTGAAGACGTGTCCACTCGCATTGTTTATAATTTCCTTCGTAACTTCGTTATGTCCTTGTTTATGCTGAACTTATTTTAATACCACAAGAATTCTGAAATGCTTACTCTGAAAATCGATGTTCATCTTAGTTGTGTCATTGTGCACACCTCTTGCATTCACATTATAGGCACAATTGGAGGTTGTTAACATTTCTAATGTTCAAAAGTTTAATGAGCATCACATAGTTACAAGATTAGAAAGTAGAAAGCAATAGTGGAGAATCTTGCATCATGAATCCTTTTTTATTGGCCTGTTATTTTAGTCTCTATGAATCTTGGAACTATGGTTGGTCAGAAAAAGAATAAAACAATTGTAGGACATTGGTTTTTCAACTGTCCATTAATCAGGGGTTTATCTTGGTGGTTATTCCCCAAATAGTTTGACATTCATAATTATTTTTTAATATCATAGTTCAAACTATATTTTGACTTGCACACAAATCAAATTCTAAGAACTTTATTGATGTTTCATTTTATCTGGTTTAAATTTTCAGGTTAATAATTTTAAGGAGCCTGATCTGGTTGAAAGACTATCAGAAGCTAAACTTTCTCTTCCATGCATAGTCAAGCCTCAAGTTGCTTGTGGTGTGGCTCATGCTCACAGCATGGTAATAATTTATTTACTTCTAGTCTCATTTCTGGTTCTATGAATTGAAAATTTCATGCCATTGCAGTTCAAGTTACAAGAGTAATCCAACTTGAAAATTGAATGGGGTGCATTACTTGCATGTGATATAAACTTTGCTTTCCTTTTCTTTTCATCCTTATATCATATTGCATTCATCAATTATTGATTGAGTTTATTGTTAATTTGTTCTTCTCAGCAAAGGTGTTTCTCAGCCATCAATTGTTTTATTTGTTAGAATTGGAGTGTGGATGGATTTTTGGGGTTCAATAAGTTGAAGAGTGAATTGAGATTGGCCAGGGGTTCACATTTGATTACTCATGCAATTATAATTGTAGTTGTACACTTATCTCCCAATAAATCTTATAAAAACATAAATATGGATCTAACACAACACCTTCTATCTTCGTTTGATGGATGTTGGTTAGGTGATGCCTATCCTATGACAAGACTAGGCCTATTCAAGGTTTAAGTGACTTTGGTTACCAACTACTTTGTCACACGTACCTAACCTAGCAAGCAAAGCTATAAGCTATTTTCTTATTTCTTTGGGGAACTTGTAGGAGTCAGTTAATGTTTAGGAGATGAAGAAAGTCTTGAATGGCACTTTCTCTTGAGTGTTTTTTACAACTATTGTATAATAAATCATCCTTCTGTTGGTGAATGTATATTTAGAGTCCTTGACATTAAGTTTCTACTTATCACCGTATGGATCTGTTGTGAAGAAAGGTTTGTTGTGGAATCTCATCATTAGAGGTTTCAAGCAACTAATGGTAACACCTTCTACTACTGATGGGTGAAGAAAATTGAGGAAGAGATTTTGAAAACTAATGCAGGGATATGAAATCTCTTTTATTGTGGCTCTAAATATATTGTATTATTATATATATTATATAATTCAGCCATCTAATGGCCTTGGGTATGGTGGGATCCACCTCTTAATCTCAGGCATTTGGTCTCAGGTTCAACAAGTACTTGGCAAAAAATAATAAATTGACTATTATTTCATTAAAATGACAAGTAAATGAAGTAATGAACATGGATGTCAATTGGTGACACCAACACAACGTTCACAGTCAACATTTTTCTCACCAGATTAAGCTGGTACGATGAGAAAAGAACTGTTGGTCAGAGAAAACATGCAAGGAGCTGATTGTTTGATTCCAATGTTACCTACCATAGTTTTAATTCAGTTTGCAGGGATTTGTCATGTTATAGGTTTAGGTTCTTGATGTATCCTTATTAACCAAAAACCTGGACATCGGATTAGGTGAGAAAGTGGTTGACCGATTTGTTTGCCTAAATAATATTAAGCATCTGATGATGGTATGATTAAGCAGTTAGATTGCTTGTGCGTGAGTTTCAATACGACTTGAAAGAACTTTGCATACTTGAAAAAACCCGAGACATATCCATCTTGGCGAGCCTCTTCTTGACAACTTTCCAGGTCTTCTGTTTGGGACTGTGTAGTCAATTTTTTTTTTTTGCTTAGTATAACTATATGCATAGAATAATTTATAGATGTCTTTTCTCACAAGTGTACCGTTATTAAAATCGTTATTCCTTCATTGCAGGCAATTGTCTTTAGGGTTGAAGACTTTAAGGATCTGACTGTTCCTCTTCCAGCTGTTATTCAGGTGAGCAAGGATCTACCTTTCTTATGACAAGCTCTGGTTGCCCAATTGCTATATTTGGTTTTGTTGAGGTTTCTTAATATTTTAGGTGTATGTTCCAAAATGGTCCCATAGTAATTCTTATTTTGCCAATTTGCTTCCCCTTTTTTGCTCCCATTTAGTCCTCTTAGAATCCACTTTTGTTCTGAATTGGTTCCTTCCATCATGGTGCCGTCTAAATTGGCTGATCGGACATTTCCTTAATTTTAAAAACAATAATTGCACACAAGGCATGGTGACGTATTTGGAATAAAATGGAGATATTAAATGGAGCATTCTGAAACAAAAGTGGATATTAAGAGGATTAAATTGGAAATCTTTTTGTATTTTTGTAACTCAAAAAAAGAAAAAATGCCCCATCATCCAATATAGACAGCAGGATGACATCATGATGGAAGAGACCAATTCAGAACAAAAATGGATACTTAGAGGACTAAATTGGAACAAAAATAAAAATTGATACTAAGGGGACCCTTTTGGATCACTTTCCAAATTTTTCATATTAAATTTTGGATCTGAATTTGGTGTGATCAGCCAAACTCAATGGTGCACAATAAGATGATGAACGTCCAGGAAATAAAATTATTATAGCCTTGTTTCCTCTCCTTCTACTCACTTTCTTAGATATTTCTCTACCTGATATAAAAATTCTCTGGATTGAGGGTTTTTCTCATCTTTTTGAAACCTCTCTTGTTTTCCATCTATATACCTTCTCTTGCTAATCTAATATCCAAATTACAACGATTAACTCACTTATACACTTCATTTTCTGCTGCTTCTTTTAACATACTAGTATCTAGAGGGAGCCTTCAATTAGGATTTAAGGGTAGCCCTATCGGCACTCCTATTCTAGCTTAATCATAGATTTCCTTGCATTCACAATGAATTTATGAAGATAATAGTGAGCACTGATATTGTTTCCCATTGCTCACCAGTTTCTCTCATTGTACTCAGGGTGTTTCTGTCTCTGCTTAGATATGGTCTAAATTGAGTTGCAATGCTAATTTTGCTTGTGATTTACTTTTTCTGTACCTGTGGGCTTTATCATAAAGTTCGATGATTTTAGGGAAACTTTGATTCAATGAAAAGTTGAAAACACTCTTTAACAGTTGAGTGTGATATTGGAAGCATATCTATTATTCTATTTTGTGTTTGTCTTGGTCTGTAGGTTATAAATTTGAATTTAAACAGAACTTTATCAGATATAGTGTCTTCTATGTTCTCATGGAATCAACTCAGCAACTGGTTTTAGTGTCCTTTTTTGAAACGTATAGATGATAAGAGTGTGCAGTATCAAATGATCATTGGTGGTTTGTCTTTTATTTACAAAGGAAGACCATTGAGTCAATCAAGTGAAGTTGGCATCTCTTTTGGCTGAAATAAAAATAACTGGAACTGCAGGAATATGTGGATCATTCATCCACTCTCTTCAAATTTTATGTCTTGGGGGAGAAAGTTTTCCATGCAGTTAAAAAGTCTACACCTAACGCTGAAATCTTGATGAAGTTGTCTGAAAGTAATGGACTCAAACCGTTAACCTTTGACAGGTAGCATACACTCTCTATTTCCTTTTCTTTTTAATTTGCATTTCCCTCTTATTTTGGTTTTCGTTTCATATATATTAAAGGGACTGAGTTTGCCAATATCATGGTGGTTTTTCTTTGCAGCTTAAAATCTCTACCCGTTGCAAAGGATACGCAGCATTCTGGAGATGCCAATGGCTTCAAGGAGAATAATCAGCGCATTGACCTTGTTCTTGTCACCGATGCTGCCAATTGGCTTGCGAGAACGCTTGATCTTACCATCTTTGGCTTCGATGTTGTTGTAAGTTGCCAAGTTCACTTTACTCGTAACCAATTTTCCATTGCTTCTAGCTCGCTAAGATTTTATGATGATGACATTTTTTACTTAAAGAAGATACCCAATTTTCTTAACACCATTGTTTAAAAAAGAATCCAATTGAACTGTGAAGAAATTCTCGTTCAATACATCAAACCATTAGAAAGCATGCTTTAGGTCTCCAAGATGCAAATATCTATTGAATGTACACAAGAAAAACTGAAAACCCCAGTGGATGCTTCCAATCTGTTTAGGCAAGTACATCCCAAGCGTTCATAGGCCTTTGGATGAATATGTATACATATATATTAGCTCGAAAACAAGTTGTGTAAACATGTCTATTATTAGGCTTATTCTGATGATCTGAATGACGATATTTTGACACCCTTTACTGTTTGAGAAATTTTCAGATTGAGGAAAGCACTGGTGACCATGTCATTGTGGATGTAAACTACCTGCCATCATTCAAGGAAGTACCTGATGATATTGCAATACCAGCCTTTTGGGATGCTATCAAGAGAAAGTTCAATTCAAAAAAGGCATGAAACTAGCCTTAGCTCATCTCTTTTTCCGATCTGATAGTTAATGGTTGACTGATCCAGCGTATGGAAAGTTGCTAACCTTTGACAAAACATTTTCTTTGTAAGAACAATCACGTGTTGTAATGCATCGTATATTATACATCACACTTCGAGAAGAATTCTAAACAATAGAATTGGAGGCCTTAGTTTCAATGACCGAATGCTGAGAAATTGGGTCTTCTGGTAATAAGATTCAATGGATCTTCTGAGTAATTCGATTTTGAACTTGGTCATTTTAATCTTGGTAGTAATTCGATTTTGATTTGGAATGTGAATCAAGAAATGGAATGGAAATATAGAATTATCATTGCTTAAGTTTGGATTATGACTCTTTTGGTCATTAAAATGGTTTTCATTCCCAGTCTTGATCCGATCGGAGCATGACAAATATTGTAAGCCCTTTAACTCGACTCTTCAGACCTTCGAAACTATAATTGATCTTTGTGCATCAGTGCGTGTAATTTTCCTTTCTTTTTCATCTTTTCTTTCCAAGTTGGTGGGTTCAAACCTAATCCCTTAGCTAGACGCAGCATTATGATCTCTTCATAAAGTAAATTTTGCATACATGAGCTTAAATTTGAGATCCTTAATTCTATTCAAGTCAACATCCGAAAGGGATTGAACCCATGGCTCATGATGGGTTATTTTCCGAAACACGAATTTATACAACAAATTCTAGAAGATATCCATAAATTACGTCTACATGGATCCTTTAAGTTCAAAAACAAAATAAACTAAAAAAACCCGACATTTTAGAAACTTCTAGGTAATATAATCATCTCATTTTTAGCACAAAATCAATTATAAAAAAAATCACTCAACATACCACAATATCATCACTCATATTATTGATAGTGCATAATTATATTTTTTTCTATATAAAAAAATTATATTCTAACATTACTCAATTTAGTATATGGTCCAAAAAAATAAAAAATAAAAGTATTGGACTAGTGGCTGTGTACTGTAATTTCCCCAACGTTGAGTGAGAGTGACCCCATTCAATGATCAATCAAGCAAAATCATGATCAGATTCAGATGAGATCAAAGTGATGATCATCTATAAATACTTGACAATCACTCTCTCCACAACCCGAGAAATCCTCTCCACTGTATACTCGCCCTTTTCCGGGCTCTCGCGATCTCTTCTCATCGCCACTCCTAAACCCTAGATCCTCTATAAACCCTAACACAGGTTCACAAAAAATGGCTCAGGAATCGCTCTCCGAAACCCTAGACTCTTCTTCGTCTTCCATTTCGTCGGCGACCGATCACTCCGACCCCTCTCTCTCCCGGACCGCCTCCTTCAGCCGCCTCAATGCTCAGGCCCCGGAGTTCGTCCCCACTCGGCCTCCGCCGCGCTCCGATCTGCAACAGCCTCCCCGAATCGTCATCCCGACCCCTCCCGGGATGCTCCACGTGTATCCGCCGCCTCCGAATTCGCCGTTCCATGTGTCTGTGCCGGTGGTCCCGGTTCGTCACCATTCTCACTCGCATCATCACGGTCCCGTTCATTATCATCCCAATCAACAGTTTTACGGTGGTGGTGGAGGAGGCGGATTCAAGGTAGTTGACAACCAAGAGGTTGTGGTTCAAAAACCTAAAAAGGCTGACGCCGATCTCAAAGATCGTCTCTCTGAGGAAGCTACCCAGAAAATTTTGAATCAGGTTTAACTTCAATTCTACTGAGTTTATTAGTTAATATTACACGTAAATCATACTCGTTTTAGATAGCCATTTGCTGTGTGTAAACCTTATTATAGGGTTTAAACAATAATTTCGAGGTTTCCTTTGTTACACGTTTAAAGTATATTAATCTATGCTTAAGGAGTTTATGCACTATTTTCTTGCTTTTCTCAAGTATTTAGAGCTTGTATGGGTGGGTGTGAAAATCGTGTGAGATTTAGATTTATGGATTGGTGGCTATTGGCAAATACTCAGTTCATGGAAAGCAATTTGATGTCTCTATTCATATTTGGATTTAGATGTATGGACCAGTGGCTATTGGCAAAAGCCGTCTTAATCAGTCCAAGACCTGACTGAACTGGTTTTGTACTGAAGTCTAGAAAAAAAATATGATTGGGAATTATTGGAGTAGTGGATGGTAAAATAGTATTGAACAAATGTAAGGAAAAATAAAAACATTTTTTAAGAGAATAAATTTTGAAAAATAAACTTTAAAAGATTATTTGCTCCAGACCAAATTTGTCCTGTGACTGGACCAATTGAATTGATAGAGGACTGAACTAAGTACGGACTAAGGACTAGACCAGTCCGGTTGGGGTCCAAAAAACTGCTCCGGATTATGTACACCCATTAGGGTAAGCAATTCCATATCTCCTGTTCATATTTGGATGTTTATACTCAATTATTGGATGACGGTTGGTTGGGTCAATATTTATACATGGGAAAGCCTTGTAATTACTGTCTAATTATGGTCACATCAGGAATCTTCAGGTTTCAATGTTGTATGTACATTTGCTTGAAGTTTTTCCTTATTAAGATCTATATCCCTTTCGGTCGAATAAGGAAGTACATCGTATACGTGTAATCTGGCACCAGAGATATCGCTAAATCCCCTTTGTTTTATACGGTAGTAGTAGGATGGTCAAATTAGGAAGGTTGTCTGGTGTGTAGCTGGCAGCAAAAGCAATGGACATAGTGTTTTGCTTTGTTTTATTTTTTGCCCAAAATACATGACCCTTTTTAATATGAAAATTTATAAATTTTACTGGATTATTTTTCTTGGATGTACTTTATTTGTTGCCATTATTTCAGATCCTTTTCCATGTGCATGCACATGTTCTCGGTAAGTGTGTAAACGAGCCGAGCCTTGAACGATCCGCTTGTGCTTGGCTTTCTAAATATTTTGCTCAAACTCGTTATAATCAAGTGTCCGCCGAACTCAAGCCTAGGTTTAGACTCGTTTAATAAATGAGACGAGCTTTTTGAGGCTCAGTAGGGCAGTAGGCTTAGGAGCTGGTTCGTTTATTAACTTATAATTAATAAATATGATTTTAAAAATAAAAAAAATTCAAATATACTGTAATGATGATTATGTTATACAATTTAAGGAATTTAATTTATGATAAATTGTCAACAAAAGGAGTCGAGCTCTAGGTTTACATATTTTTTAATGAGTCAAGCTTAAGCCGAACCCTGACAATTTTAGGCTGTATTAGGCTTGATTACACCCCTAGTTCTCTGTAACAAATATACACTTATCCGTGTTAACATTGATGGATAAAGTTTCATGTTTGAAATCATCAATTCATCATTGATAAACATATGGTTGAAGTGTTGAGAGGTTTTGATGTTCCATGGTCGGAGCATTCCATGGGAATTTTCTCTGAATGAATACTGTATGTATATGCCAAAGTAGGATTCTCTTGCAAGTTTTGGGTTGTTCAGAGGCCAGAAATTATTTTCATCTCATCTTCAATGTAGGGGTTTTGATGTCTCTGATAGTCTGATGTCTCTCTTTCTGCTCTCCATCAACTAAGAATTACACTGGGCATGCATGTTATATGAAAGAAGGAATGAAGTGAAAGAATATAGAGTTAAGAGCCTTAACAGCTTACCCTCAAAGAGAGAAATGCATGTTTGTGGTCACAATTAAGCAATGGATAATGCGAACTTAGATATATGGAGGAAGTTTTATTGGTACTGATGACTTACATCAACATTAGTGTGTGTTCTGTAACCATATATTGACTTTGAGATTTCTTTGATCCTTAAACCTTTTTAATTGATGTTTAAATGTTGCGTGTTTACCGTTCTGTGCTTTCTACTCCTCTCTTTTTGGATTGAACTTTACTGCACAATTTGCTTACTTATTGTTGTTATGCTGTAACCATTTGTAGGTGGAATACTATTTCAGTGACTTAAATTTGGCCACCACTGATCATTTGATGAGGTTCATCAACAAAGATCCTGATGGTTTTGGTAAAGGTTCTTTATTTTCTTGCTAGTTTCTGCTGTGTAATGTGTGCACTGTAAGTCAGTTGCGATATCTTAGCATTCAAAGCACAGTATTATCCACATTAAGTCACATTAAGTGGGGTTGGAGTTGCTTTTTGGCTGCCGTTGTTCGTGTGTAGTTCTGCGTCTTAACTTTAATCTTTAATAACTAATAGTAACAATAATTATTATTGTGGTAGATAAGCATTGATTGCTTTTCTGGGAGTTTAATGCTTATATTGGTTCTACAGTTCTGTATCATTCTAATGCTTCTTCACTCTCGTTTTCTGAAGTGCCAATATCCGTTGTTGCATCATTCAAAAAGATTAAGGCGCTCATAAGTAGCCATGCCCAGCTTGCTACTGTTTTGCGAAACTCGTCTAGGCTAGTGAGTTTTTCATATGCTCTTGCTTCATGTGTTTTTCATATCCTTGTGCTTTTCTAGTTTTACGAGTGCGTGTTTTCTTTATATGTTATTTTCCCTTTTATGCAACCTTTCATAGGTAGTTAGTGAAGATGGAAAGAAGGTTAAACGTCAGCATCCCTTTACTGAGTCAGATATGGAAGAGTTGCAAGTATGTTTTACTTACCATCTATTTAAGCTATTCTCAATCGGGTTTTCATATAGTTTGTTTCTTTATTTTACTTTTGTCAACCTTGCTCTTTTATTGAAATGCTCATTTTGGTTTGTAGTCTCGCATAGTTGTTGCTGAGAACTTACCTGAGGATCATTGCCACCAAAACCTCATGAAGGTTTTCTCTGCTGTTGGAAGGTACTAAAGTCATTTTTTTTTTGTTTTATATGATATCATATACATACATTAGATTTCTACTGTCATGTTGAGTTTTATTTATTTATTTATTTTATTTTCTGGTCAGTGTCAAAACAATTCGTACCTGTCAACCTCAAACTTCAAATGGTGGTGCTTCCTCAGCATCTAGACAAGCTAAAGCTGATGGCATGCTTTTCAGCAACAAGGTAATGATGTGCATTGTGCACTTGTATATTGTCAACTTTTTAATTATAATATTCCATTCATGCCATCTTATAATGAGCCCTTTTCTATCTGAAATGATGTGCTTTAGATTTTGGTTTTGGCTACATGGCTGTGAGACACTGTTTGTTTGATTGATATTTGATGACATGCTCAATCAGAAGCATTTCTTGTTGACATGACAGGGTAGTCTATGCTGTCTTTTGTATTGGTACATGCTCTGTTATCTGGTTTGTTACATTTTCACCTTGCAAAAATGGGTTGTTCCATTTTGTCTTTTCAATGGCATTGAAAGGATTGAGTTAGCTCTAGTTTGTTAACCAGCAGCTTATGGAGCTGTTCTTATTACTTATGGACCTGTTCTCTCCTGAAACATTTTCTTTTCCACTCTCCTTGGTTTGCAGATCAAGGCATAAGGACCTGATGTAGTCATTATTTTTTCAACATTTGTGTATATCCAAGTATTTGAAAATATGGTATTTAACAATCTATATATTTTTCTTTGTAGTTGCATGCATTTGTGGAGTATGAATCTGTTGAACTAGCTGAGAAAGCAGTGAGTATACCTCTTTCCCAAGACAACATTTTCTTTTTAATTTTAATTTGAGAACTAATGAAAATGTGCATTATACTTTGTAGGTCGCTGAACTAAATGATGAGAGGAACTGGAGGAGCGGCCTCAGGGTCCGTTTAATGCTTATTAGACGCACGGTAAATTTTACATTCCTGAAACTTTTTGCCTTGTGTTTGTACAGTTGCAGTCTTGGAAGTGAAGGCCTGAATATCAAAGAGTTGAGATATAGGATGAAGTATGAGGTCATAGTGTAATGCATCCATTGTATCTCATGCTATATTGCTCAATCTTTCTTTCTCTCCACTCAGAATCTTTTGCCAATTTTAATATTTGAATTAGCAAGTTTTGTGTACTGCAAGTCAGTTTGAATCGATCAAGTTAGATTACTTAATTGTTTGAGTTGATCTACTGAACAGGAACGCTAGAATATAATGCATTATTTTTTTGATTTATTTTGTATCATCAGTCAAAACCAATCCAAGGGAGAGGTAGAAGAGGCAGTGATGGAGAAGGGCAGTTTGAGGAAGAGGATGCTTCTACATCCGAACAACACCCAAATGAGAAACAAGCCGAAGATCCTTCCCAACCTAATGAAGTCCATTCACATGAAAATGCTGTAAGTGCCAGCAAACTTTTTGGTAGTTTTAGTGTCGGTGATTGAACATGTAAGAATTGTAATGTGATGTGACGCCTGTTGAGAAAAGTAAATATTACGTGCACTCTGATACATGTCTTTATCATATTGACAATAAAAAGAAATGTTGCTTGGGCAGGGAGAACACGGAAATGAGGAGGTTCAGCAGAGAAAAGGGCGGAACCGAGGAGGCAGGGGAAAGGGGCGTGGACGGGGCCAGTACCATCACAATAACCGCGCAAATCACTTAGGAACCCCACCAAATAATTCAATCATGTTTGAGCAGCCGCCGGGTGTGGCCAAGCAACCTCCTCCAGGGCCACGAATGCCAGATGGTACAAGAGGATTTGCCATGGGTCGAGGGAAGGCCGTTGCTGTTAATATTTCATAGTGAATTGTCAAACAGTGGTGTCGGGGAGCGAGCATCATGGTGTTGATGGTAAGGGTTTATAAACAGCCAATTCCAATACTACAACTAGTTCGACATAGCAAATATGAGTTGAGTAGTGTTAGTGTCTGTTCAGGTGAGGACCATGAGAGATCAAACAATTGTAGTTTTCTATTTAGAGAAATATGTCACTCAATTCTCAGACTTGGTTTCAAATATTTAATATTCTATGGCCAGCTATGTCTCTCCATTGTTGAAGGAGTAGACCAAAATGTAGACTGAGTTAATAAACCAAAATGACTGTGTATTGACATTCTATAGTCAATAATGTGTTTAATGTTGTGAAGAGTTGACTAAAATACATGCACCAAAAAGACAGATGAATGAACATAAATGTTGATGAGATTTCCATCAAAGTTAATTGGGTAAAATAAGTCACATGTAACCAATTATGCAAAGGAAAGTGTGTTTGGGTAAATTAGGTTACATGTGAGAATGTGTTGGAAAAAAAAAAGGTTACATGTGAGAATGAAAGTTTAAGATTCATGAAATCCATAATCCATTGTATTGGCTGTGGAGAGAATATCATCTCAAATTATAATTCGTTAGTACAAACCTCATGTTGCATAGGTTATTAAAATCTTAAACTAAATATATATTGTTAATTCAATTTTAGTCGTACACGTATGAATATTTTTACTTCAATAGCTTACTACGATTCTTGGAAATGTGAATCTTTTTAGACTATAAATGATTTAATTTGAGAGTATAGGGGAATAAATGTTTGTTTTGATTTGACGTAATAACAAAAAATTTATTCAAATATTGAAAAATATCAATTCAATGAACTGACTACCACAATAGTAGAGTCTCTTTTCGATTTGCAAACATGTCGCTTTTATGGAAAGTGATTGATCAATTTATTTTCAATAAGTCAATTTTTTGAAGTTGTTTTTTTACAAATAGTTAACATAATTAGAGATTTGTCAATCAAATGAATACATAATTGTCATACGTTGTAGATTTTTTAAATATAAGTTATCATTTACTTGACACGTTAAGCAAATTATTCTCTTGACTATAATTAATACCATGATTATAGGACGTATTCACAATGATTTTCTTGAATTTCTTACAAGACAATTCAACCAATTAGTCATTAATTTTCCTTTCAAAAAAATTTGTCATTAATTTTCAGGAAAATGAGAAGTAAAAAAAGCTGTTTAGAAAGGGAAGGAGTACGTATTTGAAATTGAGAAGAGCACCGCTAAAATGGTAGGTGGTGGACCAGTTATTTTCCAATTGTCAATCCCCATTTCCTCCACTTCACCTCCACATCTCAACTCTCTCACTTACTGTTACACTTTAAAAATTGAATTGAAAAATCCAAACTTTCTCCAACACCAACTACATATCTATCTACATTTCCGCCCAAAACCAAAACCACTAAATACTCATCTGTCTTCTTCTTCTTCCTCCTCTTCTCTGTCGCAAACACTTGACTATGGTTCAGTCCGTACCTCAAAACCCTAACCACATGGTCCCACCCTCCGCCCCCGGAGATCCTCCTCCACC
>JAYMTF010004442.1:0-13142 GCA_036897485.1 Pelargonium nanum | reverse complement strand
AAAAGATGTGAGAATATGGTGAGTCTGATACTGATAGATTCTGCTGATGATGATCATATCAGGTTTCCAAGGCTACAGAAGCTAATGCTGTCTGATATGCCGAATCTGGAGCAAAGTTGTGAAGCTACATTGGTCTGCGATTCGCTGCAAATGATTTGCATATGGAACTGCAAGAAGCTGAAGAAGTTCCCTGTGAAGCTGCAAGTTGATGAGACAGGAAACAAACTGATATCTCCACACGGGTTGCGAGAAATCAGAGGCGAACGGAGCTGGTTTGAATCTCTGGAGTGGAATCTTCCCGACGAACAAGTTGTCATCGAAGGCCTCTTCGTTCATGAATCTCCACCTGATGATCAACTGCTTCTGTGTTGTTCTTGATTGAATGATTGAAGAACTAGTGTGATTGTTGGTTTTCTCGACATTATCTATGTTCATGTTTCGTCGTGTGAAGGATCCTTGGAGTATTTGTTTGTGATCTTTTACGGAGGTTGTAGTAGGCAGCCGCCTACCCTACCACCCATAAACTCTAATAAATGTGGACAATATATGTGCCAATGGTGAAAAATGTTGCATTCCTTCTTACAGTTTTGTTGTTGAAGGTTTGTATCATTATACTATGACCTCCAGTTTGGACTAAAATTGTCTAATAGTTTATGTCTACTCTTCGTGTAAAATCTGGCTCTTCTATTAACTTTGTTAAGGTGATAGTTAACCGAGACATGTTGAGTTAAACAGTTTAAGCGCTTTGGCTTCCCTTTGAGATTTCGGGTTCGAGCCTCCTTAACGACAACAAGGGGTGGAGTTAATTATGAGTTAAAAGGGAAGAGTTACCCCTATTGATAATAAAATAAATATAAAAAAACACATTAGTGCTTTTAAAAAAAGGTGATAGTTAGGATATTTTTCAACCAACTTCGCATCATCAATATAATAATTGAAGTTCAACCAAGTTGAACGCTTCATTTTAACTCAGTATTATGACTTGTCTCATCACGTGAAAGTTCGTTGCAATCAACTTTGCGTGTGACCCAACACGAGCACATTGGATGTCCGTATGGAGAAGAGGAAGTTCCAGCTCATAAGCTCCTATTAAGTAATATCGTTAATTTCAACAAAACCAAACAACAAAACTCTTGCCAGTTTCAATATGTATGAGCTCCAAAAATATGTCCCAACCCTTCCTCTAGAGACAAATATGTAAGAATATTACAAATTTTCTTGTGACCAAGAAAACCAAAAACTAGGTAGATCTTGAAATTGAACTTTCATGTTGAATTCGATCCAACATATCGACAACTTCGGTCATACTAATTCTTTGATTCAGCGATGAAGATATACACAAAAATGCAATTTTAAAATACTCTTCTATTTCAAGTACCATGGCCGATCCCTCAGTCCGAATAGCCGGATCAACCATTTCAATATGCCTATAGTTTTCCATCAATTCCCTAGCCCATTCAACGAGCGACGTGCGCGTACCATTCGAGAAAGTTACAGAAGTAGGTTTTCGTCCCGTAGCAACTTCGAGCATCAAAATTCCAAAGCTATAAACGTCACCTTTCTTGGTAGCAACCCTACTCCCTTCCCTGCACTCCGGTGGCATGTAACCGATGGAGCCGGCTGCATCAGTTGACACGTGCGAGTAGGGAGGCACAACTCTTCTAGCTAACCCAAAATCGGAAATATATGCGTTGAAATCCAAGTCTAGTAAAACGTTACTAGGTTTAATGTCTCTGTGTATGATTGGTTTCTCCAAACCGTGCAAGTACGAGAGTCCACACGCCACACCTCGTATGATCTTGACTCTTATGTTCCAAGTTAAGAGCAATGGCTGTCTGACAGAGGACGAGGACGCGCACAACCACTGGTCAAGACTACCGTTCTCTTTGAACTCGTAGACTAAAGCTCTATCAGCTGCTGATACGCAATAACAAAGAACCCTAATGAGATTTGGATGTTGTAGTGTGTAGGAGGTCTCTACTTCGGATCTAAACTCCCGGAAACCTAGGTGGGCATCAAGGCGGAGCTTCTTGACCGCGATGGTGACTCCGGTGGAGAGTTGGCCCTTGTAGACTTGCCCAAAGCTACCCTCCCCGACGAGGAAGTCAGAGGAGAAGTTGTTGGTGGCCGTAGCAAGCACCGACATGGAGATTTCGTTTACTACTGCCGGAGAGCCTAATACAGCCACCTCCGACATGGAGATTCTGTTCACTACTGCCGGAGAGACTAATGAAGAAACTGATGAGAAGACAAGGTTAACAGAATGCTGGTCTTGGGGTTGCTTCTTCTTGCAGTAGTAGCAGCATGTAGCTAATAGATTTTTTTTGAAACAGCATGTAGCTAATAGAATTGGTAGGAACAAGAACAATACAAAAGCAAGAATTTCAAGTGTAGGATACATTTATCTAATTAAGTCAAAGAATTGTTGAGATGTGAGGTACTACAACACATATCTACTTATGGAGGTGGAAATGGTATGGGCACAATGAACTTTCATGGTAATTTCAATGAGAGAGAAAAAAGAAGTTAAATGATTTAAAATTATGCTACATTGTGCACTTAAGTATTATATCTAAACATAGTACTCCCTACGATGAAATCTAAGTTTCTATCGAGTTCCTCTCACAATCGAGTAATGGAGACAAGCCTGTCCTTAGTAATTCTACTAAGGCACTAAACTGTTGCAGTGTGAAACTTCCAAAGATTGGATACTAGGCTTTGCCTACAAAACACTAATCCTCGTTATAGAACAATTATCCCCCAAAATGAGTGGGAAATAGCTTCATAATATATTTAAACGTCATAGAACAATAATCCCCCAAAATTAGTGGAAAATAGCTTCATAATATATTAAAATATATGTTTGAGCCGTAACAAAGACTAAGCCATCAAAGCTATATATAATATCATAACCATCTCTGCAACTGTACCTGTTGCATATATCACAAGATGGAACAGCCACCAGACGACTCTGGACGCTTTCGGAGCTCTTCATTGAGCTCTTCGGACTTCCTCTGTGCTATTTCTAGCTGCTCCCTAAGCTTGCTGATTTCATCATTTGATTTCTTTTGAGCTAATTGCGCAATCTCTTCCGCCTTGAGTCTTGCAGCTTGCTCTTCTGCAAGTTGCTGTTCAAGCCTGGTGGTTGTCTCTCTGAGCTTTGTCTCAACCTATACATGTCCACAAAAGCAGATAATTTTAAGTGTCAGAGTCAGACAAGAACAAAAAAAAGCAGTTTACAATGAGGTTGTTTCCTGACTTGAAAACGTGATCTCGAAGTCACAAGATAACTTTTGCGTCAAGACTCACCCTTAACTAAAACATAATAGGTAAATAATTTTGCAGAGGAAAATAAATGAGAATAAAACACTGTTTTTCTGCTTGAGAAAAAGGAAGTCAACAAGTATGTTCTCAACTTCTCAGACTAATAAAGACCCTTAATCATGAGAAGGTTCTCATGCCAAAAAAAAAGGTTTTGAGATTGTCTGAACTCTGAAGTAACTTCTCAAGAACATATTAAAATCAGCTAGAGATTCTAAATATATTTCCAAATAATCAGTTAACTCATTGGATGGATATGCTTATAATCACTTGATGCATAAAATAAAAAAAGACAAGGCAATAAAGGCACTTAATTGGTCAAACCAACTTATTTTTTCCATTTTATAATCTAATCCAAACACCCTCTTTGAAGTTTCAATGTTATTTGCTAACACTTGAGGTAAATCATAAGCAACACTAAAGGTCCATTTGTAAACTTACTTTTCCAAGGAATAATATACTGACCACCAACTAATCAATGTTTGGCTACTAATGAACTTTCATGCAACGAAAGATTCCTCTACACACTCAACTTCCCATTTGTGATTCGACTGTTTGTCATCTACAAAGTACTTAAGTTGCATCTTAAAATAGTTACAACTATTTAAATATAGTTGTAACTATTTAATATAGTTTTTAACTTAATTAAAATAGTTACAACTCACTTTCTTATGAGTTAAATAATTCCAAATTTTAAAGAATTGAAATAACATGGAAGTTGTGTTATTTCAATTCTTTAAAATTTGGAATTATTTCTTATTTGACGAAAGAGAGTATTTTCTTAATCCAAAATATGTCCTCTTGAAAAAATTAAACGAACACAGTAATTGTAATTTAAAAATACCCCATATGTCCTATTTTCCTAAGTTTTTTAAATATAAATGATGGTAAACGAACGCCACCTTAGTAGTAGTTGAGTTGAATGAGAAATTTAACTGATAATCTAGGTCATGACAAATGCACTCAACATTCAACCTACAAGACCACCTAATCACTAGGCCTAATGAAAAGACAAGCCACATGAACCACTTCAGCACTCTTTATTTTAGCCCCAAACTACGTCCAAGCGATGCGCAGACCATATGTTTACTGGGGCTACATCTCCAACATCATGAGATCACAAGTGTGTATATTGTTACCATGGTTCCGACAAAAGTCTAAAGTTTTTAATGCATAATGATAAAGAGTTTCCATAATGCAGATGCAATGCAGTTGGATAAATACATTATTAACATTAATATATTAGGGGCTTTAGTAATACCATTTCAGTGATTCGCTTCAGCTGCGCTTCATACGTACTCTCAATCTGCACCTTAAACATTGATATTTCACTCTTGGAGTAACCTTTCAAAGAATCAACCTTCCCTTGTTGATCACGAAGTTTCTTAGCCCCTTCCTGTCATTTATATTTAATCACATCAGAATGGCATCACTAATGACACTGAAAGGAAACTAGTTAATACACACATACTGACCTTCATCTCAACAAATAACTCATCCATGTATGGTTTTCCACCATTTTGAGATACAACGATGTTTACAAGGGAAAGAAGCTGCTGAACTTGTTCAAATTGCTTTCTTTCATCCTTAGTTTTGTTATCAAAAAGCACACGTCTATTCTCGCACAAAACAAGAATTTCCTACACAAGATGAGGATTGACTAAAATATTAGCATATAAATTTAAAGTATTCAACTCCATAATAGAAAATCATAAAGTACTAGACATTTGAGCAGACTAGCTGAAAAAGATGTGCAATAGTTGACAATGGTATTAGAAGACTGTCAAGGACAAATGATATACGTAGAAAATATGGCACATAGTTGTGCCTATAGAAACTGGTGCAATAGGTTGTAATATATATCATGATTCTTCCCATATAGAAACAAGTCCATCCTACATGCATCACTACCATTGTTGTGAAAAAATGTTCAGTCCTCAGTTATAGGATCTCAAATAAAAAATTAAATAAACCTATAGGAGAAAAGGAATCACCTAACCATGGGGAAAACACCAATCCAACTTTAGCTTAATATTATTATAAATGCCTCTGAAAATTAACTCAATTCTCTTATAAATGTAGTATGATGAAGCTGATTTAAAAGGAAAAAGAAGAAGTGAAGTTTCAAAGTAACCTTTAAAGGGTCTGGGCAGTCGCGACCTATATAATCTTCCAATGTTTCATCATTGTCTTCAAGTTCATCGCCTCCAGTAAAGACTACAATCATGTAGTTAACAATTTTGCTTCCAAACAAAGTCTGCAAGCTACGGAGGGCAGCTAATTCTTCTTGTGAAAAACGGGTCCTAACAGAGAAAACTACTATGACCGCATGAATCCCTTCCTTGGCCAACTCAATACACTTGACAATTTCCTTGCCAACATTGTCAGATTCATAACTAAAGTCAAACAGACCTACAATTTCCATGTAAGAGAATAGGCTGTCATGATTGATTATGAATTATCAAATAAAACAAACTATTAAAACTTGACAGGATCATACCGGGAGTGTCAATGACATTGATAACCTGACCATCTTTCAATACAGCTTTCTGCTTCTCACAGGTACTTGTAACACCAGCTGAGCTAGCCCTTGACTTGAAAACCTTCCTACCAAGGATGCTATTGCCTGTTGCACTTTTTCCGTTTCCTGTGCGCCCAACCAAAACCACTGTTCGCTCAGAATTACCCATGACTGGCAAAGTAATATCCCAATCATCCTCAATTGCACTTCCACCCATATTCAATCAAATCACCTGGCATCAGCACCGACGAATCAAATGCCAAACATCACTACCATATAATCAACTCAAGAAAAAATCAATTACACCTCAATCCACAACAATTGATCCTAAGTTTCTGAGAACTAAACATAAATCAGACCATCGAGATTGAAACAAAACACATTATATCTCAAATTGAACACTCTACACATAGAACTAAGAAAAACAAACTCAAAGAACAAAATAAGAACAATTTTTTTTAATCAAACAAGCATGAAACCTCAAACTCAGAAATCAAATCAATAAACCATAGCGGCTAAAACTCCGATTCCTTAACATATAAGGTGAAAAAGCAACCGATCAACCGACAAAATCGAAGAAAGTACATAATCGAGAGCGGAAACGGCAAAAAAACAACGAATCCAACGCTTTTGGGAAGTAATAATGAAATACGCTAAAGCAATTCAGTGTTCTTCACTGTTACTGACCTTTTTCTCGGCAGCCAAACAGTTCAGATGGAAAAAGGAAAACGAATAGTTTCTACCAAAAATATCATAAGAAAAACAATAAAAAAGTTGAGGAAAAGCTTGATCCAGACAAAACTTACAGTAGAAGGAAACCAGAATCGGCTCTGCGCAGAATAACGAAGAAGGTGAAGACGAAGAGACGCAAAAATAAGAAATTCAGATAAATATATATATTACTTCGTTCTTGCTTGCATCAATTTCATAACAATATTAGTATTTATTTTCTGTACTTCTTCTAATTATTATAGAATAATAAATTCTTGGAGTGAAGGAAAAGAAATATATTATTTTTTTAGGACTCCGTAATAAAATTGGATATTGTTGATTGAATAGAACTAGAAGTAATGAGTGAGCAGTGGATAGGCATCAGGTGGAACCCGCGTGTATGTGGACCCCCACTGGATCAACAGTTCAGATTCAATCATGATACTCCCAGAGTTTGGGATTTGTAAGATCACTTCAATTTGAGTTTGGTCATAACAGTTACTGTAATGTTTTTGTTAAAATACAAGGTTAGATGGTTTAGGCTTCCGTGAACTTGACAAAATTTTGTTTTTAACTTTGCCACGTTATTTGCTCGGTATGATGTCATGTCGACTTGCCAACATTTTCTTATAAAAATGAATAATAATAACTCTTACCCTTTATACTTAAATAGTCTACACTATAGGTTAAAAAAATATCAAATTTAATTTATAAAATATCAAATGATTATAAGAGCATGTTTTGTTTATGAATTCAATTTTAGAGTTTGAAGGGGTTAAACGATCTAGCGTCATGGCGGTGCACATGCTGACCTTCTCGGTGTTACAGGCTTGCTGGGTCCATGACACGCCGTCGTGGAGCATTTGGACAAGGTTAAATGATTCAATTTTAGAGTTTCAGGGGAAGCCGATCTAGCGCCACAACGGTGTACATGCTGACCTCCTCAGCGTTACAGGCTTGCCGGGTGTTGACTACATCCATGATCGAGGAGCACTTGGACAAGGCTAACCTTGACGCAGAATAGAAATTTCTTGGTGAGTCTAACAATGCAAAAAACCATATTTTAAAATATGGGTATGTTTTCTAGGACCAAAATATAAGTTCCCAGCTCTCATTATCTCATTGGAGTTCTATGTAAAAAACCACTTTTAGAACATAAATATAAGAATCGAAATTCATTTACCATATATACTAAAAGACAGTTTCATATGCTCTACAATGCCAATTTGATCTCAGTATCCAAATGTTAAGTGAAGAAACATACTGTATCTATCAGACATCCATGAGATCCCCATATTTTTACATACAACCATGGCCTTTTGAATCTTAATTAGAACCATATGTGTAACCAATCTGCTACCTATTGTCTCTTGTAAGTGAAAAAAGAAATGACTAGTAACGAGAGAGAAAATAACTAAATGGCCTGTTTTCGGTTTTTGGAATCTGATGTTAAGGAATTTGAGCAATTTCAACCAAAATTTTGTGCAAGGACTGTGGCTTTGAGAGGAAAGGGCAGTGGTCACTGCCTTTGATCTTGAAGACTCCTTCGGGCGGATTTTCTCTCACTAGCTTTTCTTGGACATCTGGTGATAGTGCATGATCGTCTAGTGTCTGGATGAAGAACCGGCGACTGGTTCCATACTTCTCTGGTGTCAGTGACAGCTTCTCCATTATTGGACCGAGTGGGATGGGTCTCATGGAAACCATGGCCAAAGCAACATCCTGAAATTAACCAAACTCCATTTAAAATGATGCTGTAACATACAATTTCAATTAATTGTATCTTCTATGCTTCCCCTCAATACTATGTGACTGTGTTGTACCCTATAAGTTTCATACAGCACACCAAACATTCTCGACACTATGATATTTCACATCAAAAACAAAATCTATCCATCAATATTTATCAATATTTTTGGCACTTTCTCTGTCCACCTCTTATATTCTCGGATTCACTCTCAGATAGTATCAATTAAAGTTCATAATGCTGCTTTCTGCTATCAAATAGTATTATACCCTATGAACTCCACAAAACATGCCAAACAGTAACATATTACACAATAGCAGAAACAAAATGCATTGCTGATTTCATTCTCATAAGTGATTTTATCTTTCATAACAATTCTTGCAATTAGAATCCAAAAAAGGTTCAGGGTTTTTAAGATGATTGAGTAAATACAATGGCTCAGTGATGAAACATAGTTATTAGAGAAACTGAAAGCGAAGATAAATTGACAGGCTTCCACTTTAATGTACCTTTGTTGGGGACTGATTGAAGTATAGTGCTTTCATCTGCTGTTTCTCAAACATGAATCCTGTAGGAGGCTTTTCTTCTCCATTCCCATAAATTAAAAACTTTGAATCTTGCATAAAACTTTCTGCAGAGCCGAGCTGCATACATGTTCAAGCTATAAGATGTGAAAATAATAAAAAAACTAATGCAATGACAATGATTTGAAAGAATAGTATCTCACTTCTGCGTGTCTGTGTGTGAGAGAGAGAGAGAGAGACAGATTTAAATGGCTTCAAGTTCAAGCAAATAAACAAGAAGGAAAAGGGAGTGGTAAAAAACCTCAAGACCTGTGCACTATAAAATCGTTTTGGCTAAATTAGTTTAGTGTGCGGGTATTGAGTAAGTGGCATAGTTAAACTTAATAAGAACCCTTAAATAGGAATTTAAATTTGGTTTATATAGCAATTTGAATGGCCAAAAGCATTTTGGTGTGAAATGTAATATGAGGTATGTATGTATATTCAACAAAGGCAAAGGGCTAGGTAACTGAATGAATACTTGGGTAAACTTACTTTTCCGTAAATGTAAAGGAGCCAAGTTTTTGTAAGATTACTTCTAAGGACTTGGATGACATGCATATTAATTTTGAACTATAAATTTCATTGCATGCTTTCAGGGATTAATATTTATTTAGTCAATTGGTTCTAGTCTTAGATGCTAAGAACTAATTACACACCTCTTCGGCAAACACATCAAAAGGCCTCTGGCCATCAGACACCATTGTAGCACAGAGAAAAATTGCTTTTGCAATTTTTTGTGGGAAATGCTCTATGGCATAAGAAAGGCATGCACCTCCAGTGCTGTGGCCCACCGCTATAACCTGCACAGCAACTTATATAAATCACAAAATTTTATAAAATATGTTTTAGCAGTTTCCTTGAATATCATAAAAATTATGCAAATATAGATTCTTCTCCGGACCTTTTCATCCTCAGGAAGGTTTTGAAGATAATCAATCAGAGGTTTTGAATACTCTGCCAATGTAGTGACATTCTTTGTATCCATGAGATCAATACCAGATCCAGCAAGATCAAGGGCAGTTGGCACTATTCCTACTTCCTCTAGAAGAGCAATTGATTTATACCAACACCATGCTCCAAACCCTTCTCCATGTATCAGAACAATGTTTTTCAGTTTGATATTCTCCAGCAAATCTGGTGCCTGCAACAAGCAAACAATAATGAACTAGAATTCTTTGCAAATACATTCCAGATTCATTAGGTTCATAATCCGAGTGAAAGAACCACTGTAGTGAAACTGTTCATGTAATTGGTAAAGGAAAACTATATCGCTGGGAAGTTTATATGCACATTTAACAGACCAAGTTCTTTATTGAAGATTTTCATGCATTCAATCAATATGCTTAAATACATGTTGCTTTTATGATAGAAAAATTCCACCGAAGCTAGATACTTGACATGGTAATTTATATCGAGTATTTGGTAACACTAACTGTAACAAGATCCCTGCAGTACGACAACCATGTTTACACATGATCCCTGCATCTTCGACCATCATGTGTAGGAGAAAGCCAACTCGATCTAATGCACAATATGAACTTTATTTGTAATATAAACATTGAATACCGCTAAATGGTACCTAGCTTCAAAACTAGAGCAAATATTTTCATGACATCATTACAGAAGTTTTCAATCTGGGGATTGGGATTACGAGAAATCAATCTTCTTCCTTACTACATATTTTTCATTCCCTCCACCCGTAGCACACTTCTCATATCTTGCACCAGTTACTGGGTTCTGCCTTCTGAGTTGCACAAAAGATAAAGGTTCACTAAAGTTCTTCGAATCCTAGCTCACATATGAACTGAACTAAAAATTTCAATACTTGCACCACCTAAAGTCAACTAAATAATAGATTGATCCAAACCAAGGCTTAATACAGTTGAAAAAATAAAGCAATCCAAAGATAAAATGAATCTTCAAAATCTACCTTTTCCTCTACTGAAATCAACTACTTTCTGTAGAAACACTTGAATATTAGAAAATTGCAACATCTTGTAAAGCAAAATCAGCAAACTAAAGTTTCCTAAATGTAGCTTTTGAGTTTTTAAATTGCTCCAACCAACAATATTAAGCAACTATTTCACTTTTCCCATATCTCACAGATCATCATCATCACCAGGTGATTCAGGACACTTTATATCTTCACAAATTAGCAAAACCCAAGTAATAATATAATAAAATAAAATGATTAATTACCAAAAAGCACAAGTGACCAAAAAGAGAGCAAATAAAAGGTGGGTAATGGTGATCTCTTTACCTGTTTGCCATTAGAGATTGGATCAGAGGCATTGAGCCTTCTGGAGCTGGTAGACCCAATTCTTCTGGACATGGATCCCTCAAATCTCTGGGACAATTGGTGCTGCTGAATTGCCATGGACAGAGCTTTCTTGTGCAGCAACTCCTCATCAGTGAGCAATTTCCTCTGAGACCGACCTGTTCTCTTGCTCTTGGATCCATTCTCTCTGATTTCTCGATTGGACATACAAGTAAAGCGGTTACCCATTGCTGGAAATCTCCAGCTGAACAAAACCCAGAATTTGTTTTCGGCCGATTTTGAAGAAAATCAGCACATTTTACGGGAAAAGGAGGTGTTTTTTGAGTAGAGAGATGGAGGATTTGGTATTGATGGGAAGATTGGGTTCGTCTTCAACCACAACTGAATCGAAAGCTATTTAATGTGCTCTCTGTTTCAATGTAGAAGCTGACTCTTCGTTCAACGCTACTCTCTTTCTCTCTCTAGAAAGTGGAAAATTCACTTTCTCTGTCTAGAAAGTGGTTCTGATTTTCTTGCAATTTTTTGCTGCTTGAATCTCTCATAAAATGGTGCATGACGTGACACCTCAATTTGTTTTTTTTGTCATACTTAAAAAAAATATTATAAAATAATTAGTATCTTGCTAAACAACCTAACCATCTTGGGTTTTTTTTATCAGCAACATGAAATCATATTTGAAATAAAAATATTTCTCACTAAATCTCATCTCACAAATCTCACCTCATACCGTCGATAAGGAGGATCAAATTTGAGACCTCGGAGGAAATCCAAAGTGTTTTAACAACTTGGTCTAACATGTCTCGGTACCTAAGCATCTTGGGCTAAGTGGTTTATGCGCTTTGCATTTTTTTTATGTCTCGTTGTCTACGGAATGAGGCGAGGTTATGGATTAAGAGGGGAGAGCTACCCTTGTAGTTCAACTCAACTGATGAAAAACGTACAGTCTGAAAATGATATTTGAAATGGTAGGTTGTTTAAAAAGAATCATAGGAGAGTAAGTTGGGAAGTATAATAGACATAGGAGCAAAAATGGAGGTTTGGTAGAATTTCATAAGAAAATTCAACACATGATGATGAGTGATGAAGGAAAGGTAGATTGTTATATATATGGGATATGGCTATGAAGCTTTAAGTCATCATTTTGTTTGTAAAATAAAGTAAAGATGCCAACCATTCTTTGACCAATTAAAGCTTTTACCATTCTTGTTATTTCCTACGTACCTTTAAGAAACCTACATAAACATTGTATTCCCTGTGTGTAGAGCAACAACGTTTAATTCTTTCAAATTAGTTGTTGGGGTGAATTTATATCTCAGCTATACATTAATTACATATTTACATTTGTTGTGTATACAGTCGTAGAAGTGGTGGGAGAAATAAATATATTCAAATTTAACACTTTGACATGATACTTGTTACATATAAGATAGAGAGCATTTTGTGGAATGGGTTCTCATAATTTGATATTATTTGTCTTGGTAAGCCATATCGTGTGAAGATATCTTGGAAGATGAACGTACTACATGTAATTCAATATCCTAAAATTTCGTATTTTTATTCGGGCTTTGTGAGTTCACCAATACATTGGGAGAGAGTTGCCAGACGTTTTAACACACAATTATAACATTATGAATTCATACAACAAGACTCAACCCAATTTCATATGCTTAAAAATTAAAAATAATTTGATCTCTTGCTTGTCATATATTTCGTGTCGATTTGAGAGAATATATATAACATTAGAAATGCGATCGACGAAAAATAAACATGAGAAAATGGAGAATTGATATTTGGTCAAAAACTCAAATTGACTATATGCATAAATAATTAATCCATGCATAAATGTGAGTTCACCGGTGCATTGTGAGCGGACTTTTTAACACAATTTTATAACGTTATGAATTCATACAATAAAGACTCAAGCCAATTTCATATGCTAAAAAACAATTGGATCTCTTGCATGTCATATATTTCATGTCGGTTTGGGAGAATATATAT
>JAYMTF010004441.1:0-13144 GCA_036897485.1 Pelargonium nanum | reverse complement strand
ATTCAGTCCGTCACTGAATTCCGTCCCTGATAAGGCTTTTTCTTGTAGTGTTATATATTTACACACCGGTTCATTAGTTCACAAAGACAAAAGGCCACAATTATGAAAATGAAAAAACTTATTCAGTATTCATCAATCACAATTCTTACATCTTGTTCGAAAGGATCCAGAGAAGTAAGGACGAAATTAGGAAGAGGATTGTAGGGACAGTTGCCCCCACTCAACTTTTTTTGTTGTTGAAATTTACCATGTATATTGTTGATTTTCATTTTTATCCATATTAATTTTTGAATTTTGCGCCCACTGGATGTTGAATTTTTTAATATGTTCCATTATTTTAAAACATTTCTCTCATTGTCTATAATTTTGCCCCCACTGAGCAAATATTCCGAATCCATCCCTGCATAGAAGGATTAGGTCATATGCTTGAATCTAACCAAAGAAGACAATTAACTAAAAACAAAATGCAAGGGGCAGGAGAAAATGACATTATATATCCCAATAACTACTTCAAAACAAAAAACAAAACTCTTGAGATTTTATTAAACCGCAATAGACTCAAGGTGTGCTACAAAAATATGACATTCAAGAGAGCTTTATTGACACATTAGTGGTGATGAGGGTCCGGTCCGCCAGGACTAAGCCGGTCGGGACGGATTGGTTTCCCATTAAGCTTTTGTCTCCGGAGACTCTCCTTCAACACCTCCTTAGCAGTCTGCATGAATGCATGAGTGCTACGCTCTTGCAATGAGACAAGGGGTCGGGTTTCGGACCGCGAAAATAGAAGCAAAATGAGGATTGTGCATAACCAAAATCTCAAGCTAGGCATTGTGATTGTGTTTGTAAGCCCTAGAGCTAACATGGCCAATATTTATAGCCCTAAGTTGGCCAGAATTTTGTACATGTGACATTTTTAAAATTTTATATCCAAGGTCAAAAACAAGATATCGTTTTTTTATGAGTATAGTGACACATTGGCTTCTTCTTCTTTTTCTCAGCCACCTTTTGGTGACCTTTTTAGACTTTCCCAACTAGAATGATATGATACTATGTATTTTGGTTTACTTGTAGTTAAAGAATAAAAAGATGCCACAAGAGACTTCTTTTCATAATCAATTCTTTTTGTAAAGTATTGGAAGAGGAAAAGGTGAGTGTCTAATCAAGAAACTTTGGCCTAAATCAGTTGATGTTTTGTGTAGTAAGTTAGTGAGCCTATGATTTTTTCTAATGAAAACTAAAATTTATACCAAATTCAGTAGTCTCAAACTTAATAGTTTGAAATATTGTGCACAGAATTTGTAGGTTGAAATTAACGTTTGAATAAGCGAATAGAGGTAAACTAATGTCATGTGCATTACATGAAGAAAAAAGCGCATGTGCAATTTTAAATTATATTATCGTTTTTTATTTATAAATAATTTATATTAAAAACAGGTATATCGCTATACTCCCATAAGAATTGATTGATTTCATCAAGGAATGTTGACCTATCTTCGTGCTCTTGAAGTCATAAATTAATCAAATTCATCAATAATGATCAATTGCCGTACTCCCAAGTTCATGGATCAATTTCACTAGAAAAGGTTATCATCATGCTCATAAAGGCGTGAATATATTGCATTTACTTGATCGTTATGCCCATAAAGGCATGAATCAACTTCATTAAGAATGACCAATTGTCATTCCCCGAAAGCATAAATCAACATCACTAAAGAAGGTTGATTACCATAGTCTCAAAAGCATAGATCAAAATTATCAAAGTTTATAGAACGCCAAGTTCTCAAAAACATGGATAGACTTCAATAAATAAATATAAAAAAATCATTGAAGGTATTGATCGTATACACTAAGGTAGGGTATTTAGACCCACAAACCAAGGTAGTAAATCACAAAGACAACCTCTCATCTCTTCCAAACGCTCCATCTCTCCATTTTTATACAGGCTCTCCACTTTATCGGGACACCAAGGCCCAAGGGTTCCCCTTCTCGCCAAGACATGCACCAAGATGATTCTCAAAGTGGTTCCCAAGAGTTTCACTTTATTCCACAATTCTTGAAAATTACTCGGATTAGGATAAAAATCTATGGATTTGTCACCCAAAAGATTTTGGCAAAAAGGTTTAGGAGTAGTCAATAGTCGTGGAGGGCAGAAAATGAATACATTGAAGAGAGAAAATAAGATGGCATGCCTTCCATATCCTTTAGTGGAATATGGCAAATCATCCAAAAAAAAAATTCTTAACTCATGATTTTGATAGGCCATTTTTGGGTCTAGTTGGTTGTTGGATTGGTCAACTTAAGTGGTCAGCTTGCCAGATTTTGGTCCAGTTGGTTGTTATTGTGGTCAGGTTAGGTCATAATTTATTGTTTAATTAGTAACTGGTTGTTACTTGTTAGTTATAAAAGCTTATTCTAAAGTTAACCGGTTTTTGTTTGATAATCTTTTCTTCTAAATTAAAATTTTATATTAAAATAATGCTGCTTTTTTTTTGTTGCAAACATAAAGTGTATCCAACACTTTATGGGTGGTATTTGTCATGTGGCATATCCTATATTTATATCATATTAGGATTGTTGATATGTGTTTATTTTGATGATACATGTATAATCTCATTGTTTTTATATATTTTATTGTGCTTCATGCACATGGATTGAGCCCTCCCTCTAGAAAAGAGAGTTTCAAATGACGCACAAGGCTTGTTCTCTCGATTCGTGACATTTAACTTTTTCTAATCTCATCTGTGTAAAAGTCTAAATGGCGCGACTTTACGCTATTTTTCAAACATATGAAATGCATTTGGCTCATTATTGAATCATGAGTCCAATGGGACAAACCCACCGCAGATAAAATGTTTATCCAAACATCAATTTTATAATGTCTTCATGGAGCACCACTTCAAGTTCATGGGTTCTTCTAAACATTAAAAGTTAGGATGATACTATTTCAGATCATGAACATTAACTTAATTTGGTCACCCCATGATCATATATTTAAGAAAAAATATATAATATTTATTACTCATCAATGACAATTGTTACATCTTTTGCTCAAAAGAAACCAGAAGTGTATTAAGTCCTATGAAAAAATGACATTATCCAAACAAGTGCAAAAACACTGAAATTTTATGAAGGCAAAACTAGAATTTAAGGTGTGCTACAAAAATATGCCATTCAAGGAGCTTTGAATTAACAGATAATTAGTGGTGATGAGGGTCAGGTCCGGCAGGACTAAGCCGGTCGGGACGGATTGGTTTCCCAGTTAGCTCTCGTCTCCGGAGACTCTCCTTCAACACCTCCTTAGCAATCTGCATGAATGCATGAGTGCTAGGCTCTTGCAATGAGACAATGGGTCGGGTTTCGGACCGCGAAAACATAACCAAAATGAGGATTGTGCAGAACCAGAATCTCAAGCTAGACATTGTGATTGTGTAATTTTGTGCTGAAAAATGCATGTGTTTGTGGCTTTAGAGGTTGCTAGTGTGACCAATATTTATAGCCCTAAGTTGGCCAGAATTTTCTATATGTGACTACTTTAAATTTTATATCAAGGTCAGAAACCATATATTACATGTTTTCCATTAATAGTGGGACAATGGATTTTTTTTGGCCGCCTTTTGGTGACCCTTTTACACTTTTCAAAAAGAATGATTTATTTATTATAGTTGGTTGAAAGTGAACTTTTTTATCTTCTCTATAACCGTTTTCAAGTGTTTGGTTAAACTCAAAGAAAATTTTGTCACACTGGATCAGCGGGCGACCCATTCGAGTTGCGTAGGACCACAAGAGTGGCAACTCTGTGAGAGTCGAATTTGTAATCTTAGGTTGAACAGGATAAGCCAAATCTGATCAAAACTCCTTCAATTTGTTACCACAACAGTAAATATTAAATTACTAGTTATTATATTTTTTTTATCAGTCCAAATAATTCACGTCATACCATCAGTAAAAGGACTCGAACCCGGACCTTAAAGTTTGAATGGAATATCAGTCATTATTGCCTATAGGCACATCATGTTCAATTATGGACTGGCCCAATATTTTTATTTTAAGCTGGCCTATTAGGTATTCAAGTTTCCTGGGCCCCCAATATTATAACTGCATAGTCCATACATAATGGGTTATCTTTAATCTTACTTGGGTCCAAAAGCAAGCTAGAAAATTTATTTTATTTTCAAGGCTATGAAATTTTTGCAAGAGTTCACTCTATTTTCCTTGTTGGTTTAATGTATAAATCCATATATTTTATTTATTAAATGGGTTAAATTCAATAATATTCTCATTAACTTTAGGGGTAACTATTACCTCATATTTTGAAGGTTAGGTGGGCCTGCATTGGTACCTTGCCAAATAGTGAGCTGAACTGAAGGGTTGGGCTGGGCCCATTCCTAAGTTGGCTCACTCCTAGCCCTAAGAGCATTCAACTCAAATACAATCCTAACTATACCAATATTACAAAATAGTGTTTGAAATTAATTTGGTCCTTGATTTTTTTTATAAATTCAAAATAGTTATTGAAATTTCGTGTTTTGATCCAATTTGATCTATAAACTTCTATTTTTACCCGTAGTAGTCTCTAAACTTTCAAATATTGACCAAATTTGGTCCTTGAATTTTTTATATTAGCTTTAACGTCAAAGACCATTTATTACCCATATTTGAAAATTCAGAAATTATTTTAGGTCAAAAATGTTCGGAGATGAAAAAAAAAACTATGAAACCTTTAAAAGTTCCAATAGGCAATGATTATGCCACTTTTCTTCTATCAATCACATAGAGGATTGCTTCAATTGATTAAACATGCAATTGGGTCATGAGAAACTATCATTACCATTAGTAGTTAGAGCATGCACTGCTAAGTTTTTATCATCAATATGATTCATGTGGGAACATCAAGCATGGCTTTTAGGAAAGTGGAAGCCTTCTACTATAAAGAGGTTGTTATTTGTAATGTCATTTTCACCCCCCAAAAAAAAAACTTTCAATGATACATTTTTCTATTTATATCCAACATAATTAACAAGTGCTCATATCATGCTTGATCAATCCTGTTTTAGAAAGCTAATTCTATAATGTGTGATGGGTCCAAAAATAAAAAGGTATGTTAAGTATAATATAAGTTAAAGCTATTGCTAGCTACTTAATTACCTCCCAAGTTCATGTGGGGTTCTTGACTTGTCACCTTTTCCTTAGTCCTAAGGGCATTATTATTGGGAGACAGGTGACATTGATGCACACTTGTCAACTTTTCGGATGCATTACACGTGGACGGTGACGTGGATGTTTGTTTATTCTACACTTGTCAAAATCTTTGGACAAATCAAAATGAGTGGTGACATGGAAATGCACAAAGAGGAAATAGACATGTTATTATTGGGTGATTTCCATATCTTTCATTTTGTAATGGAATGAAAGTTATAGGTATTGAAAGCAATTGAAGTTTGAGAGGAATTGGCTAAACATTGACCTCATTGGTTGGTACCCAAATTACTAACTTAGGATAGCAAATATTGGTTGAAGATTTATCACTTCTTGAGATGGAGGATCTTAACTACCAAATTACTTGATAATGTTTGTACCATTTAGGTGTAAGATTTGCATAGAATAGTTTTACCAAATTAACTCAATTATATTCCTCAGTTAGTTGACCACATCTCATAATTAGATATAAGATTTGCAAAGAATAGCTTCATCACATTTTTAGTTATTGTACAATAAAGCGACAAAATTTAACTAGAGAATTCTTGACCTAATTGATCACATGCAGTGCATTCAACAAAATCTCAAATTATATATATTATCAAAGATTCTACGAGGTGAAATGTGATTTGTTACAACAAATGACGCAAATACTATCAACCTGCATAAATATTAAAAATAGTTTACTATTGTAAACTCATCTTATACTTTTCAGTTAATCCACAATTAAAATGAACAACGGCAAGTTCGAGAACTTTTTATGTAATCGATAGGAATCCATCTTAATATGCAAACAATTGAGTGAATCTCACACAACAAAACCTCCAATTATATGTGTTGAGTGCGAATCACAAAGCATGACCTCCAATTATACATGATGTGTGCGATGCTTTTACTATATGACATAATGTCTCATTAAAACAAATGTAGTTAGATTGTACAACAATTTTAAAAAGAACGTATTGCACGCAACATATTTACTGGCTTTACATAATCGCGTACCATGTTACATAAAATCCGCACTCATAAAGATATAAATACTTTATCTTCAAGCATGCAAGGCATGAAGACAAGAAAGATAAAACACCTAACCTCTCACAAAAGACATGTACATACAAGTCATAAAGTACATGAAAACCCTAGAATGAGGAGATGCATGCAGCAAACTAATAATCAAGACATTCCAACATGAATATTTCCCTCACAAAAGACATGGAGGCATGTGCACACACTCTATGAGCAAGCAACAAAGACAGGAAGAGGAAGGATCGACGTCCATGACAATGGAGGGCTCGTGAGGGCGGGTCGGAGAAGATGAGTATTTTTCTTTTTGCTGGTGTCACCATCCACAGCTCGATCGACAAGGACCGAGCAGCTTGATGTTGAGTACTAGCTAGTTGCAATATTGCAAGAACAAGAACCAGCTCCCTTTTTGCCTCTTGCAGGCGTGCTTTAGGACACAAAAACACCACCACATAAAAAACCCAATGAAAACTAGCACTTCCACTTGTTCATATCTCTCCCTCTCATGTAGACTTTTTGGTGTAGTGTCATTTACACAAGTAGGACCCCTTTTAAATTGATTCACACCACCACCATTTGCAAAACCCTGAAATTTGTTTCCTTTTCTTATCTTTATTAATTGAAACGAAGAGAAATTAGAAATGATTAGTGATTCAAAAAGAGTCTACAACGAAAGATTATGTTCGATAAAAGCATTCAACTGTCATTTCTAAGAGTTGCATCATATATCATTAGCATAATTTATAAATGTTATATACAAGTCGTTTCTTCGTAGACAGATGACTTACACAATCTGGGTGAATTTGCACAAATGGTTACAAGAAGTACTGACTCCTCGAACTAACTCCAACAATCAAGACGATTAATATCTGATTGAATTTTATCGCAAAATAATGTGACGAAAAATTGATAATAATCAACTACAAATGAGAACAACTTGCAATGAAACTAAAGTCTATAATCGAATGTAACTATGAAACAAAGTCTATCAATAAAAACACCTTTTAAACTTTTTCTCATAAAAACACAAAAATGCGCAATTTTGAAGTCTTGATCTTTTGATGAACGTATTGGTGTGGATTCGACGAAAACAACTAAAGATTTCTTTGTTTTGAAGCTTCGTGATCAAATTCTTCTATGAATTGACAGTTTTAAAAATTGGTCAGCCACATATTTACTTTATATGCTTGATGAAGATCAGTATGATCTCATGGACCTTTCATGGCTATCATTATCTCTCAAACAAAAAGAAAAAAGAATGGGATAAAAATTCCTCAGTTTGAACTCTATGCATGCCAAGCTAGCAGACATTTTTTTCTTTCCATCAACATCTTTTGAATTACGCGTAAACACATTTTGGTAGTCAATTGCGCAAAGACTAGAGTGAGTATTGACTCCAACAACCAAATTTATATCACCAAAAAATGTCTTATTAGGCTAAAAACATATAGAACAATTGTGGCGATAGTCGATGCTCTAACTAGACTTTGAAAGTGATGCTAACGATTTAGACTGAAGTTTAAAGCAGACCGGCGAACAAAATCATGATTTTGTTGAGGACTGAGACCGTATTTTCACATTATGAACATATTTAGAGGGTATTTTTTATCGTCTTTTATGTTTAATTTGGAATTATTTGGGTTACAATTTTTAGATAGTGTCAATACAAATGATTTATCTCTTTTCAGCTTACATTTGGTTTCCATAAAAAAAAATTGAAAGAAAAATTAAGGATATATATCAATTTCATTTGCATTCTTGATCATCATTTCTTAATAAGAGTTTCATCATCAACTCAAATATGCAAATGAATTCGTGAGTAGTGCTTGTTTCCTCATAAAAATATTAACTTAAGTGCACAAAAAGTGATCTAACGACCATGGTCAGCAGCTAGTTACTTTCCCGTTAAACCCCTCTTAGCTTACATGTGACTTTTGTGGTTTTATTTGTGACTTATTTATTCACCTACTTATTCCGCAATCAAATATTTGAAAGTTAAACCCCTCTTAGCTTACATGTGACTTCTGTGGTTTTATTTGTGACTTATTTATGTACCTACTTATTCCGCAATTAAATATTTGAAACTTTGTCCACACATGTTTTTTCGTATAGTAAAACATTTCAAGATCAAGAAATTTAGTCATAATTTCAACAAAAATAAACTTCTACTAGCAAATATTAAGCCAAACAGTCAAACAAACCAATAAGAAATATATAAAAAAACAACCATATCAAGCCGTCATCTAACAAGAGTTGTTTTATTTGAACATGTGTCTTCAATTTAAGTTCTAAAATACAGCTGAGTCAAAACTTGGATGAAAGAGTTTTACTGTTTTCCTGTCCGTCTTCAACACAAATTTAAATTAGTTCGTTTTAAAAACCGCAACCAAATATCAGATTTTTTTTACTTAAAACAATAATAAAACAAAAAAGTAATTTTCAATATGAAAACACTTGTCTCGATAACCTTTTTTTAATTGATGACACAAAAATGACAGTGAAGAGACCATTGACATTACTGCAAATTGAAATCACACCAATCCCATAAAATACAAACTGTGGAGAGACTGGGAAGATGTGAATTTGACAGTGTCATGTACTTGGTCACATAATCAATACGGCCACCACCACCACCAGCAACAAAAATCCACCAAGATTTTAATTATTTTCCATAAGAGACAAATTAAATATTTGCTAGGTTCTGATTCAGAATTTATTGTGAGTAGTAGCAATTTTTGAGACATTTTGTCTCAACCATTGTCATGTTGTGTTGTGGCACATCACAATTTCAAATTAAATAATAATAATAATAATAATAATAATAATGATAAATATTAAGACATATAATTATTAGAGCTGGAAATAAATTTGGCTGATTATTATTATTACTATTATTATTTTTAGAGAGCTTTAAAGAGGTCAGGTCAGATGAGAATCAGAAGAAGAAAGGGATGAAAAGGAATGAACATGTCTTTGCTGCAATGTTTCACCTTATTTATTATTTATTTTATCTCTTTGGTTTTTGGGGCATAAAGTGTTGTTGTTGTGTACTAATTGCATTGGATCAGGAGCCTGCAAATATTGCATCTCTCTCTGAATCTATGTATGGTGTGGACAAAGAAAGGACTGTGTTTATTATCTACTCTCAAAGTCTCCTCCAGGACCATCTCTTGTATTTTTGTTCAAATTACTATATTGTATTTTTGGTTTTTACTATCTTTCTTGATGGTAACTGTTTGATATATTCAAGTCCATTAATGGTCGAGTCGGATCAAATCGAATATGTGGATTTATT
Organism: Pelargonium nanum; assembly: GCA_036897485.1. NCBI lineage: Eukaryota > Viridiplantae > Streptophyta > Magnoliopsida > Geraniales > Geraniaceae > Pelargonium > Pelargonium nanum. The sequence goes on along the minus strand of JAYMTF010004441.1, from coordinate 3,630 downwards.
TAAGAGTCTCAAGTTCACTGTGATGCAGCACTAGGAAGAAAAGTAATAGTAGGGAGAAATTATAAAAAGAGTCAGTAGCATAGAAAAACTTGGGCACAAATTAGATCATCTCACGATAAAAACTCAACATTGTATCATGATCACTTGCATCGTTCTAGGTCATTTCAAGACCGTTTGGAGTTGTTTAGATTTTTTTTTTATATTGTTTTCACATAGTTTTTATAGTTTTGTACTTTATTTTATAGTTATTTCCTATTACAATTAGAATTTCAAGTCATCATACTATAATGTTATATTCTAGCAGTAACTAGTGAGATATATGTGACCCAATTTCAAAAAAATATATTGAATTTATATGAATGTGAAACATGTAGAGCTCAAGTTGCTACTCAAAATGATCCCAAGGTTAAGCACATTATAAGATAAAATACAAGTACCCATGAGTATTGACTTGAAATGTTTTGCAATTCTTCAAACAAAAAGAAAATGTGAACTATAGACATATGATGTAGAGAGGTAGCAAATTTCCAATACAATATATATTTGTCATAAGAGAAAATGACAAAACTATTCATCAAGTAACCTCCATTTTTCCAAAACTGCAATGCCATCAAGTTCAATTACTAATACACACAAAACCCACACATTTTTATTTCAAAAAATGCTAATGATTGTGTACTTTAATACTTAAGAAACGAATATCCTATAGTTTCTTGAAAATCCAAGATCATCATCAAGTAGCTAGTAGAATCCAATATCATTTAATATATTGAAAGAAGATCATGTAAATAAAAATAAATATAGAGAGAAAGTGATGCTGTTTCTGACCTTATATATCATGGCATTTACTTGAGTTCATGTTAAAGTTTGTATGCTTTTCACAGCAAAATATTATTAAAGGCTTAAGGGTCCCCTTTTCTTTTATTGAAGGAAATGAGGTATCCAACATGAATGAGCATGAGCTGGATACCTGGAGACAAATTCATTACATGCCCTACATTGCAGGGAAGAAGAAGAAATAAATAAATAATATATGGGTTAATCAACTTTTTAATAATTATTTTGATGTTGTGTAGATGTGAAGAGTTTAGTGTTGAATGAACTATTAATCAACTTATACGACCAAATAATATTTATTTTTCAGGTCACCATCAGTTATTAGTTGGTCGTTTGTCAAATTGTTCACGTTGAATATCAAAGAACAAATATATAATTAACATGTTGACAGCTTTTCTGATATTGTGTAAATAATGAAGGAAATGAAACACAGTTGGATTCAGATGTTGATCTTCTCGAATTGGACTGAAATTTGTCTGGTTTAGCGAAATGGGCTAGTGAATGATAACTTAGTTGATATTCACAAATTGAATCGGTGCTCAGTTGTTGATGCTAATGCTGTGTCATAAACATTCAAAATATATATATATTTGAGCTATGGCCGGTTTGGAGTAAGATTACTAATAGTTGGTGCATAACTTCTTGTATTTTGTTTATGTTTAGGCTTTTATGATTTGCACAATGAACTCAAATTATTCATTTTTGTTCTTTGGTCATTATTTTGAATAAGAGTTAGGATCAATATATTTTGAAATTTGAGAGATAAATGAAGTGCTAATCCACTAATTAAATGATGAATTAAAAATTAGTTTTCATGTTAATATCAGTTATTACTTGGTTGTTAGTTAAATTGTTCATGTTGGATATGAAATCTCATTTGTATTTCAACTAAAGTAATAATTGCATTAACATTTTTGGTCAACTACATTAACATCATATAGCTTTTAACATTATTAATTATTCAACCACTATAGTTACATATGTAATGACTAAGAATAAAATCTGCATTCGTCAACAGTGAGACTTGATATCTTTGTGATATATGTAGATTAATGTAATTCTATATTGATGAGATTATTGTAATTTATTTTTCATTAAAAATTTCTTATGAGACACTAAATTTCGTAACGGGCAACTTGGATTTTTCAATTTCAACTAAATATAATTTGAATTTTTGAATTTTGGACATAATTTTTTTTTTTATCAGCAAACATACAAACATCAAAACTTGAAACTCAGACATCGATGGATCAAGTGACAAAAAATTAGACATAAAATTATGAGTCTGAATTATTGAGGTATTTCCTAAAAAAAAGAATCATTTATAGGCAAGATTTGAGAGAATAATTGTGTTCAAAATTCACTAAAATGTGGGTGAGAGATATGAATTATTTCTTTTTATGAAAAAACATCACTTGTGACCAGCCAATAGGGACATCCTAACCATAAAACTAAATAACCCAACCCAATCATTTCTGGTGGGCCTTTTCTCACATGCCATCACAGCCAATACCAGCTGCACATCTAACACACTACCCATGTCAATGACCCCACATAATCAAACACCCACACAAGAAGCATAGAAGCTGACAATTTGAACTTGAGATTGCAAATTCTAATAGTATATGATAAGTCCGATCAGTTTTTAAATCAAGTCAAATGAATAAGCACATAAAAATCTGCAATCCATACTCATTTTAGGTCGGAATCGGGTTAAATCTTTCTAACCTAAATCCGTCAAAACTCTACATGATTCCATGCCAATGACCTGACATGAGGCACTAGATCTAGCAATTGGGCCCCAACTCACAGACATCTAAAATTTTATTCGCATTTTTTTGTGAACTTGCATATAGCAACTAGATAAAATTTTTAATGAGATGGATAAACTAAAACATTACATATGTGAAATTAAATCTGAAACTCGTTTCAAAATCCGCAATATGCACCCATTTTGGGTTGGAGTCTACCTGAACCCATGTCTATGAGCCCACATAATCAAACACTCCTACATGTGGCACAAGACCTAACAATTTAGTTTCGGAACGCGTGGTCCTTTAAAATTCAATTTTATTTTTGTGGTTTCAAATTGTACACAAATTTTTGAATCGAAACTTAAAACTTGATCTAAAATCTGCAGCTTCCTCCAAATTAGATCAGAATCATACTAGTTATTTTCTTTCCAATCTGAATTTGAGAAAATCATACCAAACCCTAAACTCAAATTGTCGGCTCCACGTTGCAACACGCGTGAAAATAATAGTTAAATGATATAATAATATAGGAGTAGCTAGGGTAGTGTAGGTAGCTGGAAATTACAAGCAAGTCCAGGTGAGGAGGTATAGTAACTGGGTATGTGGGTCTGAAAAAGATGGATGGGCGGCGAATAATGGAAAGGGACTATACAATACACACAGTCACAACCAAAACTCTTTACCTTTTTGTCAGGTTTTGGATAACATTAAACAATTTAAACAAACTCCCTCTATGAGTATTCAGGAAGAGAGAAAGAGAAAGTGCCTTTTTTTTTTTCTTTTCTTTTTTTTTTTTCAAAAAAACGGTACTTTCATTAATATGACCCGATGTGCAAAATAAGTTGTCTCTCTGTTCTTCTTCTTCTTCAACTTCTCAAGTGTTTTTTTTTTTTTTTTGGCTTAGACCTTGTTTGGTTCCTCTACTTAACGTCTATATGAATTGTCTATAGACAAAATTTTTAGAAAAAATTGTTTGGGTTGTCTACTTGTTCATGAATGTCTATAGACATTCATGAAAATGAGGCTCAAAAGGTCTACT
>JAYMTF010004440.1:0-13145 GCA_036897485.1 Pelargonium nanum | reverse complement strand
AGTGATGTACTAGCAAATCTCAATCAAGAGTTGCCATAGAATTTGGTTGTCTGTACTAGTTGGAACTTGGAAGGTGTTTGTTTTTGCCGCTTGTGATTGGATACCATATGGCATATATATCAATACTTCCCTAACCTCTAAAAAGTTGAATGGTTGGGTTCATTGTTTAATGTGTTCATATTCCTGTAATATTTACTGATGGCCATGTTGGTTATTGCACATATGTTCTTATATATCCTGGATTGGCATGGTGTACTCGGTACAGGTAATTTGCAGAAGATGTCGGAGACGATGGATCAGTTTGAGAAGCAGTTTGTGAACATGGAGGTGCAGGCCGAGTTCATGGAGAGCTCGATGGCAGGGTCGACTTCCCTGTCAACACCTGAGGGTGAGGTCAACAGCTTGATGCAGCAGGTGGCCGACGATTATGGACTTGAAGTGTCAGTGGGGCTTCCACAACCAGCTTCGCATGCTGTGCCAACCAAGACAACAGAAACGGTAGCAGAGGACGATTTGTCAAGGCGGCTTGCCGAACTCAAGGCTAGAGGTTAAGATAAGTAATACAATCAAGGCATATGCAAATGTGATGTATAGTTATATTATATGTATGTGTAAAATCTGACTGTGATGGGATTTGGATTTGATCTATTTACCCGTGGTTTTTGCATTTGAATGACATCATCAGTGATCTGCTTTTTCTTAGATGACATATCGCATTTAGTTATGAAGTTTGTTGTGTGTAATGAATTATGAGTGTGGCAATTTGTTACTGTGATGGATGTAGTTCATATTGACTATATGAGATGCTGAAAGCTATGGTGGAGCAGGATCATATGGAATTCTATAGTTGTACCATATGCAGGTTTGGATATTGTTCTTATATCTATATTTAGTAGCTCTATCTATTGAACAATGTATATCATGTGCATTTCTGGATATTGAGAGGACATTGGGATTTGGGATGTCCAATTTTTTTATTCAAAAACTAATCCAACAACTTTGATTCAAAATCAAGTCTCCTTACAAGATGAATCGAAACTTTTGAGAAATCTGGGATCTGTGGCTATATCATTGGATAATATAGAAGTTGAGTCTTGTAGATTATAAATGGGAGAGGAGCTCGAATTCGGTACAACTCTTGTCGAACGAGAAACGACACCTTTTAATCTTCCAAATCTCAGAAAATCAACCAATCAGCAAATTGCATAGGTTACAAATTACAAAAGTATAATCTGCTGAACTTTGGATTTATAACATTACAAAACAATAATAGATGCTAACTAAGAAACTAAGAATCCCCAAAATGCAAAAGTATTTTACCCTGTAATTAATTACGAAATAGATTTTAACTAAACCGTCGTAATCCTAGAAAACAATTGACTCCTTAATTATATGCTACCTAAAAAAAATCATCCTTCAATTTCTTTTAATACCAAAATCAAAATTTGAATAATCAAAATAAAACGTATTTTGATTCATTAAATTCGAAGAAATCTAATTTTCAAAAAATAATACCTGAATTGAAGATCACAGTAAAGAGCGGGAAAGACATTGACGAACACCCGATCGCGTATAAATCGGTGGCCTAAAAAACGTCGTCGTATCTGAAATTGATCTGAATATCAACATTCCAACGGCATGAAAAAAGACAGAGCATTTTGTTTTTGTCCCATAGCTTCATCATCGTCCTCACAGCTTCACCACCTACACCTGTAATCTAATGTGACGCGACCCTACAAATTTAGGGTTTCAATCAATACAGCTTCAATCATGTGAGTTTTTTTTTTCTTTCCATTTCCAAATTCATTTTTTTCCCTTTTCTGTTGAATGTGTTTGGTTGCTAGGAAAGCATAAGAAAATGAACGATACATTTGGATTTGGTATTATTATAATGCGCTATTGTTACCTGAGTTTCACAATATCAATTGGATTCAAGGGTTTGCTTCAAAATTTCTCATTTCTCTTTCTTTTTCTTCAAATATCTCAGCCACCCCCATAGGGTTATTGATTCTTTATCATATTTTAGATTAGGGGTTAATTAATTGCTTTGTTGTATTTGTACTAGTGAGAGATGGATTCTGGGAAAGACAAGTGCCAAGCAATAGAGTCATGGACATTTAGTGGGCTAGTGGGTGCATTTCTTGATCTTGCCATAGCTTATCTGTTACTCTGTGGGTCAGCTCTTGCTTATTTGGCCTCTAAGTTTCTGGGTTTCTTTGGGTTGCATCTCCCATGTCCTTGCAATGGACTTTTTGGGAACCCCAAAGCCGATAAATGCTTGCAGAAAGTACTAGTGGAGTCTCCCTCACGGAGAGTCTCATCAATTCAGCTCTCGGTTAAAAACAAGCTCCCTTATGGTTCAATGTGGACTGAGGACCAGAATTGCCTAGTGAATATGAAACTGATTAGGCATCAAAGTCAGGAAATTGTGCATGATGAACTGGAAGGAGAATCGTCGTTTAGCTCAGTTACTGAGAGAAAAGAGAATGGCTCTGTCGGGAAAAGCTATGTCCCAAAGAATGAAATAGATGCAGAGTTTCATCTGAGGAACTTTCCAGCTTTGACAGAAGGAAGAGTTGATGGAAAGGGGAAGGGGGTCACGAGTCAAAGGGTTAGGCCTGCTCTTCGGAGGCGGCACAGAAAAGCTGCTGATTATGGAAAATTCTCATCAGTTACATCATATGATCTGTGGCAGCTGGATGTGCCAGATGTTTCTCAGCCCCCTTTAAGTCTCAACAAAACAGGGAGTGAACAAACTGAAGGAAGCTCGGAGCCAGTTTTCTCTTTAGGTAATGTTCTTATTGCACGTGCAATGGTTCTCTAGAGTGGAGATTAATTTGTAGTGTAGGTTTATTATTTGTAAGTCTTAAATCTCTGACTCTAAAGTATTCGCCTTTGGCCTCTATTCATATGTTAATTGTTGATAATAACCAACTGTTGTTTGATATGAGAGTTCTGATCACAACTTGCTCACATGAATAGGCTGCTAGTTATATGCTCATTAATGGTTCCAATCCTTTTTCATTCTTCGCTGAAGATCTATGGCATATAGGAATTTCATAATTCACTTGATGTTATACATTTAGTCTCAGTTACGATACTTATAGTGTTAATGTTAATAAGGATAAGAAGTTGATCTGTGATCTGAAAATAAAACTAGACCATTTACCACATAAAATGTGTAGAACATAGGGTTTTAATATTGCACGTGCTTTATATGTTGAACCGCTAGTATATAGAATTTTGTTTTGTGCCTCGTGGATTATCCTTGTCTACTTGCTTATGTTTTTATATTCTTTATTTTGAGTAAATACTGCTGACACTTCTTCTGATGGTGCATTGATGTGTAAATTAAGAGGGAAGTGAAGCTCCAAAGGATATTGGTTTGCAGGAAAAAAGTTTAGGTGATTCTGAATTAAGTGAAACTGTTGATGAGGACAAATCAACATATAAGGATGCTTTTACTACTGAAGGGTTCATGTCCAATGAACAGGACGATCTTGGCACGGATCGTTATGATAAAAATATGATTAGAGTCCTGGAACAAGCTTTAGGAGAAGAGCATGCTGTTCGTGCTGCTCTGTACACTGAATTGGAGAAGGAAAGAATTGCTGCTTCTACCGCTGCAGATGAAGCCATGAATATGATATTGCGACTGCAAGAGGAGAAGGCAGCAGTACAAATGGAAGCTAGGCAATACCAGAGGATAATAGAAGCAAAAGCTACATATGATGCTGAGGAAATGAACATTCTCAAAGAGATCTTATTAAGGAGAGAGCGGGAAAAGCATTTCTTGGAGAAGGAAGTTGAAGCTTACAGGCAAATCTTTTTTGGAAATGAGCAGGTAGATGCAGATACATTCGATTTCCTGGCCATGCAGGGTGAAAGGGCTTCTTTATATTCCAATGAAGACCCTGTGGTGATGCTTCAGGGAATAAGTGACTCAATTGATGAGAAAGATAAGATGAAAAATGCTGCACACCATACTCTTCTTTCTGGGGATAAATTACAAACTTTGGGATTGGATGAAGTTATTGGCTCTTCAAGGTCAAGTGACATTCATAGGCAGGAAAGTTTATCACCAACCAGTGATATCCACATTTGTGATGATCTAGAGTTCCAAGAAAAAGGGATGGTGTTCATGGAAGAGAATCCATCTACTCAACAAAGAGATATGCAGAGCCTAGAAATTCGTTTGCAATCCGTGTGTAAACCTGATTTGCTTAAGAAAACCATTGTACCACTAGGGAAAGAAGAGGAACAGTGTAATTATGGAAGAATTTTAGATCAGGGAGGCATTGATTCACTTAGCTTGATGTCTAATAAAGAGCCAAGTGTTCATTTTATTAAGAATGGAAGCATGTCCAATGAATTGAGTGGCAAAAAGGGCGAGCAACTTTCTGTAGATGATTCCCTCTACACTCCAACAGATTTTGAAAGTCCACCCATGAGGAGGTTGAGTTTTGAGTCTGACAGGAGCAGAAGCAGCTCAGAATTAACCAGTGGATTGCCACCATTAGGACCCTCACGTGGCAAAGCTTCTATATCTAGAAGGCGAAGAAGGTCCATGTCTGCACTTGAGTTGAATAGTTACAATGAACTTGGGTGCCTCAGAGAACCTAGAAATGATAATCTACGTTTGAGGAGGTTTGGATGTGAGAAAGGTATAAGCCAAACCAGTACAGACCTAACTTGTGGATTGCCTCCATTAGTTCCCTCACGAGGAAAACTTTCTAGTCCAGATTTGCGAAGAAGATCCTTGTCTGCACTTGATAATGAAAGGTTGAAACTTGAAACTGAAGTTAGGTGGCTCAGAGAAAAGTTAAAAATTGTGCAAAAGGGAAGAGAGAAGCTCAGCATCTCTGTGGAGCGAAAGGACCGGGAAAAAGTTCAGTTCCAACTTTTAGATGATATTGCAAGCCAGCTTCGAGAGATTCGGCAACTTACAGAACCTGGAAAGGCTGCTGCTCGAGAGGCCATTTTGCCACCCCCTTCAAAGGTGCATTAGGAGTTTAGGACTTCTCATTTATTACTTACATATGATTGCATTCTAAGAAATACATACAAAGTGCAATAAGAGGTTGGGACTGGGGGGGAAGGGTCATTCAAATGCTGCATCTAAGTGTGTGATAATGCAACTACAAGTTCAGTAACATAGTTGATGTCTTTTTTTTGCCAGTCACTTACGTTGCATTGAATTTGGTGTTCACTTTATAATTGAGGCCTTCAAGGAACCTTGCATATTTTTTTTCTTTTCTATAATGTTGACATAAATGTAATCCTACTTGCTCTGTGTACACGTATAGCCAATTACTAGGCCAGCCATGATCATTAGACTACACAGCGTAATCTGCTTGTTGGCTCTGCCTTTTGAAATTGTGAAATGTTAATGTCTACTAGTGTCATAAAATGTATGAACTTGCTTGTTCTTTGTAGTCATACTTCCCAATTACTATGCAGACCACAATCCTTTTACAGACACTCAATTAACTTCACAACCTAATCTGCTCATTAGCCCTGATTTCTGAAATAGTGATATGTTAATATCTCAACTCCAAATATTATAGTTGCCTTGGACGGTACGGTACATCTGACTGAAATTGGCAATAGGAAGGAATAAGAAGAAAGAATCTTTTGATGTGTGTGAGGGAAGCTAATTATGTTATCATAGAATAACTTGTTTTTGTATTAATGGTGTGTTATTATTAGTTTGTTTAGTCTGTTTGGTGATGTCTGGTGCATATTCTTTTCCATATACTTTTAATGCTTATCTCAAAAACTTATTTTTCAGGTTAAATCCAAGAAGAGACGCTGCCGAAGTGCTTCTATAGAAGTGCCTGGAAGCTCTTGAATAAAATACGAGCATCATGGAGCTTGTTTCTGCTCTCTGTGAATACTTTGAAGGAAGCCATCATCAACTGACCTCTATGTCAGTTTTCTACGAACATTCCACTTGCCACTCAAACTTTATGAGATGTCTGAACAGGGATATTAAGATTGAATTATACTGGGGAGTTCATTTGACCTTTCATGATTGGGCTAGCATGAAACGACCAGCTTGATCATTTGCTTGCAATGTATCTGAGGTAAGCTAGTTTCTTATCGTAGGTCTAGGAACTTGATTTTGACGTGGTTTGCAACATGTAAGAAGTGAATATCAATTGTTATAGAAATTCCTGTAAAACTTGTTAGAAGTAAATATTGTCCCCTTTCCCATTTTCGAGTTTTTCTGTTTGATAATATTGCAGCTGTGTTCATGTACTGTTTTGCACATATTGAATGTGGCACACAAATACAACCCTGTTGGGTAATATGTCATGTGTGCACTTCTATTACTTTGTTTCTGTAGCAACTTGCTGCAAATGCCACTCCTTGTAACATACAAAGTTATACCAATACTATCTTCAAATACATCACACAGAAACACCTACCAAACATCAAATCCTATTTTAGAACTATGATGGAAGCCTAGTGAGGGAACTCCTTGTAACTACGCTGCGGAACCTTTCTTAAGATAGCCCGGATAAGATCAAAGTAGAGGGGAAGCTGTGCAAGAACAAAAAATGTCACTGGAAAGCATGTTGCTGCATATATTGGGTATGCTGCACTTTTCACTTTATCACCAAGGACAAAGAAATGCCCTGCACAGAATGATATCAGAATAGATGCTATAGAGGTCAAGAGTGATGTCAAACCCAGCAGGAGCTTCCTTGGCAAGTCCCTAGCAAAGTCTTTTTCTTGGAACCGAGAGGTGAGAATTGCGAGGAAGAAAACCAGTGATGTTACAGAGAAGCATAGGGCAATTACTGAAGAGATGGCAAACACGTTAAATGCAGGCTCATTTCCTAGTTTTGGCGCTCCACTGTCTTCCCTGACACCACCTGGTATGTTAGATGAGGTCGAAAAGGCAACTGTTGCAATGAGTGCTGCCACAACAGAATATGACTCGGAGGTTTTGCTGAGCCAGTCACTGCCACTTTTGACAAGTTCTTTGTGTGTCTCTTTGAAGATCTCCTTCGGGGTTTGGCCTTTCTTATTGTAGCGAACAAAGAAGTTTCGTGGCATGGAGTCCTTGACAAACTGCAGAAATACAAGAACTTTAACTCAAACAGCAAAGGTTGTGAGTGTGTGCATCTGCACTGCAGGCATGTAAGTTTCTCACTTGCTCTTGGTTTGAAAAATAGAACATACCTTGTACCACTTGAGTTCCCATTGCATTTGAAGTGCAGCTCCAGGAATAAGCCAAGGTCTGTAACCTCCGACCATAGCAGCGAGGTGCAAGGCGCTGTTCCCCTGGTTGTCCACTTGACGAAATGCACTCTCTTTCATTATCTTCCTTTTGAGCAACAGATTGTAGACATGCGGTTGCCTATTCTCCACTGCCAGAAGCACAACATTCTTGTTGTTAGAGTCCAAGTCCTGGATTGCTACAGGAAATATGTCCAGGATTTTCTCCACCACTTCAGCCACTCCCATCTTTGCAGCAATCAATATCGGCGTTTCCCCCTTCGTTTCAGTCTCTGGCTTCTTCTCAAATGTCAAGAGCACGAGATTTTTCTCAGCTGAGACCAACTCTTGGACTGCTCTCGGATATGTTTGAAGAAGTTTGTCCACCATTGTAGTCACTCCTATCTTTGCAGCAACTAATACAGGTGTGTCCTTTTTATCTGTCATTGTCATAATTTGAATCTTAGCAATACATTTTGCAGTAAGTGTTATGTTACTTATGAGTGTTCATTACTGCTTTGTCAATCGTCATGATAATAAAGTAAGAAAATTTCATAGCAAAGTAGTTGAATAGCTACCATCTTCCTTGCTTTGGTTTCCGGGGGAGTTTCCCTGAACATCTCTGCTACTGATCCGACCCGACATAACTCCAACTGCTTCTATCTCATTTTCTAGTTGATAGTTTTGGGGGTTTCGTCCATTGTCATCATACTTGAACAAAGAAGCATGATCTACTAGTTCATGCATCACCTGATTTGCCCATCTGTGCCTTTGTTTCTTTTCATTGATTTTCTGTATCCTTGAAATGCCTACATTCCATAACATTAGATTAATGTTTGAGAATATTAGAGAAAGTGCCTGATCTGCATATGAAATGCTGATGATAGATACTTACCAAGTCCCAGAACAATTAGCAGTGTCTTCATCATAAGCTTGAAATATAAAACAACTATCTCGTAATTTGGTGGATACAGCTTACCATCTTTGTCTTCCTTCCTTGGTTGGTTCCTACCTTCAGAAAGATTATGCAGCATGTATTAATATCAGAAAGATCGTCTTTACTGTATTTTGTATCTAACAATATGATGTTGCAATTGATTGCTACAACTTACTTCTGTTTGATCTTGATTTCTTCATCTCCGACACGTCTCCTGATCTGCCATCTGACCCTGACCTTGCTGCAATATTCCAAACACAGACCATGTCAATACTGATCTTGATTCGTGGACGATGTTTGTGAACAATGCTGATAGTTACCTGGAGATGAGTTGGGTTCTGGGTTTTCTTGATCATCTGTTTTGATGTTCTGCCCTTTACCCACAGCTGCAAATTGGATGAACCCCACAAACCAAAAGTACAAACACAGTTAAAAAAATAAAAAGTTGCCGCAGAGAAGGCATGAAAATGGTTAATGTGAGGTTCACTCACTCAACACATGAAACGAATGCCTCAGAATCCGAAAGAAGTCCATGCATGTCTGATAGTTTTCTGGGTGGTTTAGAGTCTTGTCTTTGTTTAACTTGTTCATCGGAGCTTGATGGTTGTATTTTTCCTGCTTGAGAGGGTCAACAATAATGCATTTGTAGATGACAGAATCAAACAGCACAATGTGGTCACTGCTCTTGAATACATTAGGCTTGCTGGCTAGGATATGCAGAGGAGATTGACCATTCTCATTGACAGAGTTTACAAGCTCTGGGTAGCAGTAAATTATCTGAAATGCCAAATCTAGAAAAAGAAAGGAACACCTTAATTAGCATACATATATATGTATGATGCGAAGAGGAAGTGAAGATGGCAATATCCCATCAGAACTTCGCAGTTAAGCGTGCCTGGGCGAGAGCATCACTAGAATGGGTGACCTCCTGGGAAGTTCTCCTAGGGAAGTGGTTTAAGGAGCGTCCCTTTAGGTGTTGTTGGTATTGCCTATATGAAAAAAGGCAGTACTTACCGAAGTATTCACCAGCAATGGCTGCATGAAGAATGGTGTCGCCACATTTCTTCCTACACAAGGAGTAATACCCATTGTCCTCCTTGAGGAAGCTCTGGAGGCAGAGGAAAGCCGTCTTCTTGCCATGAAGAGCAGCAGAGAAGAGAGGGGTCTCATTCTCATTGTTACGAGCAGCGATGAGCCCTTTGTCTTTCAATGCCATGGACTCGCACATTTGGACATCCCCGAGCTCAGCTGCAAGATGGAGAGCCGTGTTGCCTCTATCGTTCCTCGTGTTTAGAACCGAGGAGGAGGAGGGCTCGTTTTCTGAGATGGCATCCACCATTTGCAGGACAACATCAGTCTTGCCATCAGAGACAGCTATGTGCAGGACTGTGTCTCCTGCTTTGGTGATCTTGGCCTTCCGAGATTCGGGACAAGCTCCATAGGTGCTCACTACTCGTTCCCAACGCCCTCTCATTGCATCTTCGAACAGCTTGTTCGAATCCATGGAAGGGTCTGTATGTTTATTTTGCTCATGTGTCTGTGTTTGAGACTGTGAGTTGAAAAAGTGCAGACATTTGTTGAACAAACTAACCATATTTCCAAGCAGTGCACTATGCCGATATAGAAACTTGTAATATATATCTAATGGTGTTCCATAAAGTTGGAGATTACAAGAAAATAGAAGAGAATATCAGTAGATGCATGCAGTGTGAACAATAAAGATGGGCCAATATCTTTATACATAATATTGATCTCACTTTAAAAAAGAGTAGTTCAAACCTCTACATTTCCTTTTTTTTTATTCCTGCAATTTTTCTTTCAGGCTTTGTTTTGCTCATTTTTTCTTTCAAGAATCTAAAAATTCATTTGGTATAAAATAGGCCTCTTGGTCTAGAGGAGGTAAAATGTTTGTAGAGAATAGAGAATTTACTTATTAATTACCGACGTTCGGAATGGGGTTTAAAAGCAATTATAAAAATTAAATTGTTTGGTAAAATAGTTTGAATGCATTTACTAAATTATCATTAGGTATCTATAAAAAGTATAACATGAATAAGTGTATATTTTATATGCAGCTGGTCGACTTAATCACATTTACGGCCGACCTTGTAAAATGTATAAGCATTAAGATCTAACTCTGATGTCGACCCATATCACATATGGGTCAATCGACTGAAGGTCGACTGTGAAACTTGAACGATCTACCGCATAGAGTAAAAACATGTATATCCAACTCTGAACTTGACTCATATCACATATGGGTCTACCGACTGAAGGTTGACCGTGAAACTAGAACGGTTTACCGGATAGAGTAAAATCATGTATATCTAACTCTGAGGTCTTTCCATACCACATTTAGATCTACCACACTGTATTTTTTTCTTGGTTGATAGAATTTCAAACTCTTTGTTCTCTGTAATACACCACAGTAGAAAAACTAATATTTATTGAGGGGGTAATAAGTCCACCGCCTCCTATGAGAAAATATCCTCCTAGAGGTCATATGTAGTGATAATGTCTGAAAGGAGGTTGTGACAGCTCCAACAACTAAACAACATATTAGCTAGATATTTATAAACATTGCCTCTACAAGGGGCAAATAGATGATCCAAACAAGGACTAAGCCACTGCTACAAATGCTTGAATCACTGAAGTAAACATAATCAATCACAAATAACATAACTCACTAATTTACAAATGAATTTGGTTTGGCATGTGTAACATGCCTCTTACAAAAGTTGATACACCTAATACTTATCATAGCTCACACCTTGTCTCTTCAATTTACTTTCTTCTTTTTCTTTTTGTTCCTTGATAATATATATGCTTTGTTCCACCATCAATCTTACCACTTTGTTCTTTTTCTTTGGCCAAAATCAACATATTTGTACCCTCAAGCTCAAAGAAGCTCACTATATCTTTAGAGTAAAGCTCAAGCAACCATAGCTAGCTGGTCTATTTCTTTCATAACCTACATAACCCAACTTGTGTATAGCATGCTTTTCCAAATTATAAAGATGGTGGATGGACATGAATGGATTAAGGATATTCAACCTCCATGCATGAGTAGGATGGATGAATAAGAAAATGCATAATAATTATGTTCCAAACATTGATGGAACCAGCAACAACTACTGGCTTTGAGTTCCTAGCTCCAATGATTTCAGGTTTCCAGGACACAAAACAAGGACAATTGCAATCTAGTAAAGTACTAATTAAGTATCAACCACCTTTCCAGCTAGAATAAGTGCAACACAATATCAAAACATCATTAAGTACTCAAGTATCATGAAAAAGACAATTTATAACTAATTGCAATCTAGTCAAGTACTCAAGTATCAACCACCTCTGATTTCTTCTCCAACAACAATAAATAATGTGAATCAAATCGGTTGAAAGCATAATTCACTAAAAAAAGTTGCAAACTGTAACGAAAATCTGTGAGCGAAAATCAGTTTCGTTACAAATTGTGACAAAAATCATATTTTCCGTCACAGACACACATTTGTGATGGAAATTTTGTCACAACTATTTGTGACAACCCAAACAATGCCAGAAATATTTTGTCACAGTTCCGTCACAAATTACATTTTGTGACAAAAGATTTCGTCACAGATCGCGAGTTTTTTTTAGTGATTACAAGATTGTAATGTACTCAAATTAATTAACAACCAATTTTGAACTATTTTGTGTGTTTGGGAACCATGATTTGATTTGAAATGCTGGATTTGAATCAAATGAGGTGTTTGAGAACTCTAAGAATTTGGACTTGGATTTGAGTGAAATCCAATGGCATTCAAAACATCTAGAGCATGAGATTTCAAATGACAGCTCTTACTTTGTCATTTGAAATTCTATTATTTCTCAAACATTATATTTGTATTTGATATATAACATTTCAAATCTAAAATTTCAAATGCCGAATTTCAAATTAAATCCATGTTCCCAAACGCAACTTAAATGTACTCAATATTCAATCTGCAAATGAGGGCTGCATATATATAGTTATTATACAAAAATAGAAAACAAACCATACATGCACTAAATAGATTTAAGGGTTAATTACAGATAACCCCTATGAACTTTCAACTTAAAACAAATATATTACTAGAACTTTCAGCATTGACAGATTACCCCTATAAACTATCCAAAACACTGTTCCGTCCATAACACTGTTAGTTTCATGTACAAAGACCATTATACCCTCATAATACTGAGTGTTATCTAGCCAAACAAGCCCTTAATTTTTAAAAATTAAAAAAACAAAAAACAAAACACAAAAGCTTTGAAACCCTAAGGCCTAATCCAGTCCCACTCTCTCACTTCTCTCTCACGACGGCGGTCACAGACACGAGCGGCTCCGGCGACGGTGATGACAGAGAAGACGGGTGGCGTGGTCTGCTGGGACGGTGGCGGGTTGGCTCGGCTGGGCTCTCCGTGCACGGCGTTCATCATCGGCGGGCTGGAGATGGAGCACAAGCGGCGGCGGTGATCTGTGATGTAAGCCACGAACCAGCAACGACGAGCATCTCCGGCGAGCCACGAACCAGCAACGGCGACGGCGTCTTCTCCGGTGCTTCCTTCCTCGGCCTACGACTTCACCTCTGGTCACGAACAGCTCCGGCGGCCATCTCGTCTCTCTCTCCGAAGCACGGAGGCCCTCTTGTCTCTCTCTCCATGGCCGACGAAGCACGTCGGAGCTTGCTCGGCGACCAAGCACGATCAGCGATGAAGACGACAACAACGGCGACCAGACGTTGCGGTGGGTGGAGCTTGCTCTGCTCTGTTCATCATCTATTCCAGCAACGAGGAACAAGAAGCAAGAAGATGTGTTCAATTTTTGTTCAATTGTTGATGAGATTTGTTCAATTTTGGTTTAGGGTTTAACTTTTGCTGAGATTGTGATGAAAATTTGGATTTTTTTGTTGTGATTTTTAGTTTGTGATGAACTTTGTAACTATTGATTGCCAGATCTGAAATG
>JAYMTF010004439.1:0-13145 GCA_036897485.1 Pelargonium nanum | reverse complement strand
TGGTCACAAGGTTAAAGATTTCTCACCTCTCCCTCACAGGTGTGTTGATGGGGATCGAACTCAAGAGCTCTTCACACTCACGCTGTCCCAGTGCACCAACTGCACCACACCCAGTGAGTAAAAATGCAACCTTTTCTCATACATTCCAACATATCCCTGTATTGTAATAATTTAACTTTGATTTGAAACAAAATATTTTGTCGGGTTATATATTTCCTTATCAAATAGGACAAAATGTAAGCCACATTTAGGTGATGTGATTTCGATCACATCATAAAATGGGCTATAAAAATTCTCATTTACCCCACAATAATAATTCTTTGAATTGACCCCGTATATTGATCATAGAAAAAACAAATTAACGCTACAATTTTAACAATGAAATCATATTACTATTAAAGTGTCATCCAAATCTTATTGCTCAATGCAACTCTTATTATAAAATGATTGTTAAATAATAATTTATAATAAAAATTCTAATGTTTCAATGACTCCAAATGTTTGTTCAAATTTAAATAATAAATCAAATAATAATATTTTGCCATTAGACCAGCTCCTGTAATAGTTTGTTTAAAAATAAAAAGTGAAAAGAAAATAATAATAGTACAATTAATATAAAATAATTTCATAAATGGTGGGTCTAAAAATCTCATCGACAAAGATGTTTTTGTCCAGCCAAATCTAAGGGTTCTTCTTTTTTTGGACCCTCTAAAGATATGCTATAATAAATTCTCTATATAACACCTCTCACCTATCTCCTCTCTATCTCTTTCTTTCTTCTCCATAACCAAAAATACCCTAAATATATTGATCAGTTCTCATTTTAGTAACATATAGTGTAACTATTTATATATAGTAAATTTTGCTCATATTACATATATGTTTGACCATATAATATATGTAATTTAATTAAGTGCAAATAATTAGGGTTGATGAAGGACAGTGGTAGAAAACAAGATGCACTGTCACCATGTGCAGCTTGCAAGCTTCTCCGGCGGAGATGTGCTCGGGACTGTGTATTCGCTCCATATTTTCCGGCCGACCAGCCCCACAAGTTTGCTAGTGTTCACAAGGTCTTTGGTGCTAGCAATGTGAACAAGATGTTACAGGTTGGTTCTTATATATGATCCATCTCTTTTTTACTATGTAGTTTCTGATCATGTTACTTTGTTACCTAGATTCCTAATTAGTTTAAGCACATTATTAATTAGTTTAACTAACATATAATAATATGGATGAACCAATGTTGACCTAAACAGATGTTTTGGTCGATCGTCTAAAGCTTAAACAAGAAGTTTTGAATTCGAGACCTTATGCATGAAGAAAAAAGAAACGTTGTTAAGGGAAATTTAATAAGACAAAAGATATGTGTTAAAATAAAAATAAAAGATAAAGTATGTGTGAAGGAACAAGATCGACAAAGACAAAATAGAATCAGTCCAAAAAAGAGATACTTTACGTAAGCAAATAAAGTTTGAATTTCTAGCACTACATGTTACTATAGTCTATATCCTACTAATATTTTTAGTATCCTTTCAATTTTATTGTAGGAATTACCGGTTCACCAGCGAGACGATGCAGTGAGTTCCATGGTGTACGAAGCAAATGCTAGGGTTAGAGATCCTGTTTATGGCTGTGTTGGAGCCATTTCTTCACTTCAACACCAAGTTGATACTCTTCAGTGCCAGCTGGCACTGGCACAAGCTGAGGTGGTGCAAATGAGAATGCGACACGTCATTTCCTCCTTGCCGGAAAGCGACACGTCATCGTCGAAGTTCATGTCTTCTCCGAGCAACAATGATAGGTCACTTTTTTCAATGGACGATATGGAACATCACCAACAAGTCAACATGGGAGAGTCTTTGTGGTCATGCTAGCTATATATGTATCTATATGTACGTATATATGTATGTGTATATATTATTAATATATGTTGTTATCATGCATATTTTTTTTTAAATCCTGGTTCATGCATATCCGAGTTCAAATTGTCAGTTTTATCGTAGACCTTTTTTTGTATCTCTTAGTTGTGTAGTTACTTATATTCTGTACCATTTTGTTTCAGTGATTATAAAATTAATGAGTTTGAGTATGTTTATTTCCAATTGTGAGTTAGTAATTTGAAACCGAACTCGAAAAACCCTAAAGTCAAACCATCTTGAAGCTGATTTGATCCGATAGTTACAGGACAAGCCAAGTTTATCATGTTAAAATTGTTAGTTCAATTGTGCAAACCCGTAGATTTTATACTAAAGTCCGAACATATCCAAATCCTTCACGTGTCGGATTTGAGTTAGGCTTTATCAAACCAAACTGGACCCAAAACCTGAAATTGTCAGCTTTGATGTAATGTGTTGAATCACGTATAGTCAGCTTTATGATACGACACGAAAAGTAAAGCCCAATGGGCCATCATGATGGAGATTATAATTTAAATGGGCTTGAACATGCCTATTGAGTGAATGTAGTAATGGGCCTAATGATGCCCAGAACAAGGCCCAAAGGGAAATGTAATAGGTCTGGCCCACGAATAAAACCCTAAATATTGTTAAGCCACATTGTTCTCCGAGAACGCAAAAGACATAGTTTTTACTGTAACTTTTCTGCTGAAACTTAATCTCCTTCTCAGCTTCGCTCCTATTTTCGCTCAATCCCGAAGCTCTCGTCAATCAACAAGCTCCTGGTTGCTTAAACTTTTTTGATTTTGCAATTTTACAAATTTTCAGTAGAATCCGGAGAAGAAACTTCAATTTTGCAGCATCGACATGGCAAGTTACATTTTCGATTAGTTCTTGTTTTGTTTTGTGTGTGTTTATTATTGTTCAGAATCTATATGTTGAATGTTTGTAATTGTTGGATTTGCAGTCGCAGCAGCCGGAGAAGAAACCTGAGACTCCTGAGGAGTTAGAGAGGAAGAAGAAAAAGGAAGAGAAGGTTTGGCATTTATTTATTAGTATTATATTTTTTGTGATTGTGTAAAATGCAAGTACTCTGTTGTATTGAGTTCTGCTAGATGAGGAAGATAAGATTGTGGTGTGGAGGGAGTAACAAAGATGTGAATAGGTAAAATTTTGAGATTTCTGGTATCAAGACGAATGGTCTTGTCAATTGAATTGTCAAGAAATAGAAGGTTATGCTCTTCATTTTTTTGGGTGTGATTGTGTAGAATGCAAGTATTTTGTTGTATTGAGTTCTTCAAGATGATGAAGATAAGATTGGTGTGAATGGAGTAACAGAGATGTGAATAGGTAAATTTTTGGTGTCCAGATGAGCTAATAAGTGTACCGAAATGGTCTTGTCCCTTTTTGCTTATAGGGACTGTATATGTGCTCTGAACTATTGACATTTGATGTTTGGTTGATTATTGACTTAGTCTAAGTGCAGGCATTAAAATACTAATGTTTTGCTGTATTGAGTTCTGTAGACATTAAAGATATGATTTTGTTATGAATAGAGTAACAAAGATGTGAATTGGTGATAATTGGATTTTTGGTGTCAATATGAACTAACAAGTGAATCGGATGATTTAAAAAAAAAACCAGTGAATCGAATGATCATGTCCTTTTTGCTTAAGGAGGATTGGATATGCGCTCTTAAGAATTTGATGTATGATTGATTAGTCACTTAGTCTAATTGCAGCCGTTAAGATGCAAGTTTTTGTTGTATTTACTTCTGCTAGATGATGAAGATATCATTTTGGTGTGAATGGAGTAACAGAGATGTGAATCAGTGAAAATTGGGTTTTTGGTGTCAATATGAAGTAACAAATGAATTTAAAGGTCTTGTCATTATTTGCTTATGTAGGATTGCATATGTGCTCCGAATTCAATGTTTGATTGATTAATCACTTAGTTTGGTTTCTGGGATTTTAATGGTTGACAATATTTTTTTGACTTGCACATAGGGTTTTCTTTGTTTTTAGCAGTTTTGTGATTGTGTTTTCTTTCATGTAGGCAAAGGAGAAAGAGCTAAAGAAACTCAAGGCTCAGGAAAAGGCGAAATTAGCCAAACTCAAGGTACGTATAAGAATTTTTTTGTTTTCCTTTTTTCAGTTTGGTTTGCTGTTTATTGATCCTCTCGACTTAAAGCGGACCTGTGCTTTTGGATAACTTTGTTGATGCATATCAAGAAGTAAAATCCTTTTTATATAGTTAGACATGTTGAGAATTCTGAAGTAACTGTCTCTTATTGTGATGTTATCAAGGAACAACAGGAATCTAATGCCCCTAAGAAGACTGCGAAGAAGAATGTGAAGCGGGATGCTGGTGAGGAGAACCCTGATGACTATATTGATCCTGAAACTCCAGCCGGTCTGAAGAAAAAACTTTCCTCTCAAATGGCAAAACAGTACAATCCAGCTGCAGTTGAAAAGTCGTAAGTGTGGAATTTCGTTCTGTGCTACAGCTTGCAAAATTATGATTTAGCTTATTTTTAACATTGTCTTCATATTGTATGTTAACTAGGTGGTATCAATGGTGGGAGAAAGAAGGCTTCTTTGTGGCGGATGCCAGCAGCTCCAAGCCACCATTTGTTATTGTAAGCATCTTGACGAATTTCTAATGTTGCTAAAAATAAAAAGACAGTCTATCTCATGGGATATCGTTGGCAGGTTCTTCCCCCACCAAATGTGACAGGGGCCTTGCACATAGGCCATGCCCTTACTGCTGCTATAGAGGTATGCAATGACACTTTTTTTTTCTTGCCAAACAGATTTATTTGTAGCATATACAGCGTATATTGTTATTCTGTTTTCTGAGAAAGAAAATTTTATATGCAGGATACAATTATTCGTTGGAGGAGAATGTCTGGATATAATACCTTGTGGGTGCCTGGGATGGACCATGCTGGAATAGCAACACAGGTTAGGTTTCTTTACCATTTTATTGCTGTAATACTGTATCAAATAGCATTGTTTAATTCTGCTGGGAAACACACTCTGGATACTTTTCATGAGCTGATTGGAACATTTTGATGTTATTTTGAAGGTTGTTGTGGAGAAGAAGCTAATGCGTGAACGTGGCATGAATAGACATGAAATTGGCCGCGAGAGTTTTGTATCTGAAGTGAGTTTGGACTTGCACAAGTTATTGCATGCTTCAAATTGATTTTTCAACTGTAGGAATTTTTTGTGCTAATATAAAACTGTTTGTGGTCATATTGTTGTGAAAAGGTCTGGAAATGGAAGAATGAGTATGGGGGAACAATTTTACAGCAACTACGACGGTTGGGGGCATCTCTTGATTGGTCCCGTGAGGTAAAAGTTCCTTTACTTGCACTCTAGCCATTAATTTAGTTGCTATTTCCCCTGTTTCAAAAAAATGTCCTATTCTGATATATATATATAATTTTTTTCTTTTACAGTGCTTTACAATGGATGATCAAAGGTCAAAGGCTGTGTCTGAGGCTTTTGTAAGGATGTACAAGAAAGATCTTATCTATAGGTAAGCTTAACATTGCGTGCTGACAAAAAAAGTGAATAGATTAATAGAATTGGTCCGAATGACTTGGTTCATCCATACTTTATCAATATCTTGTCATATGAACTTCAATAAAGTGACAATTTGAAAAAAGGCATTTTTTCCTAATAATCCAAGCTCCAAGATTTCCTAAATGGTCAGCCAGTTCTCAATTTTTCACGTCTTTGATGAAAAGTATCTTTATAATGTTTTAATGTTTAAGCAATTTTTTTGTAGTCACTATTTACGTTTGATCAACAATTTTGATTAGTGTTCACTTTGGCGTCTGCAGGGATCTCCGACTGGTGAATTGGGATTGTGTCTTACGAACCGCTATATCGGATATTGAGGTAAGCAAGTGCCTTTGGTGTGGCATAGTCACTAGATACCAGTAACCATCATACTCATATGGAACTTGTAGAATATTTGTAGGTGGATTATGTTGACATCAAGGAAAGAACTCTGTTAAAGGTCCCCGGATATGATAGTCCAGTTGAGTTTGGGGTTTTAACGTCATTTGCTTACCCTTTGGAGGGGGGGCTTGGTGAGATTGTTGTAGCCACTACTAGGGTGGAAACAATGCTTGGTGATACTGCCATTGCTGTTCATCCGGAAGACCCTAGGTACCAAAAACTTCACGGCAAATGTGCTATTCACCCGTTTAATGGAAGGAAACTCCCAATAGTGCTTGATGCGATACTTGTTGATCCAAATTTTGGGACTGGAGCTGTTAAGGTTGTGTTTTTTTCCCTTTCAAATGCTATGAATAATGAATGAGAGCATTCATATTCTGAGTTTTGCTTTCACTATATCTGCATTTTTAGTCATCCGTTCATGATTTTGCAGATCACTCCAGCCCACGATCCTAATGATTTTGAGGTTGGGAAGCGTCACAATCTTGAATTCATTAACATTTTTACTGATGATGGTAAAATAAATACCAATGGTGGTCCAGAGTTCGCAGGGATGCCACGGTTTAAGGCCCGTGAGGCTGTAACAGAAGCATTACAGAAGAAGGTACTACCACTTCGTCATAGTCTTTTGTGTAACTGAGGCTTCAATTTTACTTCTCATAAAATTGACATTTGTAGAGCTTTTTAATGAGGATGAAGTTTTTATTTTTATTTTAAATCATCATTATTTGTCTGTGTGTGATGTGATCCTAATAATTAGAGCATATAATAACAAACTTCAAGTAAGTATTTATTTGGCTGGGTGGGAGCATCTTATGATACAATGGTGTTGATGCATGTTTTTGCGCTGTTCCTCTATTTTATGCATATGCAAAAGGTGTTGACGTTTCCTGTGATAGGCCAGGTTCACTGACTTATACAACATATTTCATGTTCAAGCATCATCTTTCCAGTGCCTATTTCATCTCATTTTCTTTGGTATTTTTATATTTACAATGTAACATTAACAATTTCTTTATTTACTCGGAATTTATATTTGATAATTATTTTTCTTATAGGGACTCTACCGTGGTGCTAAGAATAATGAGATGCGCCTTGGCCGTTGTTCAAGAAGCAATGATGTTATTGAGCCAATGATAAAGCCCCAGTGGTATGTGAGTTGCAATGTTATGGCAAAGCAAGCTCTTGAAGCTGTGACGGATGATGAGAAAAGGAAACTGGAGATCATTCCAAAACAATATACCGCTGAATGGAAGAGGTACCTTCATGTTATGTTGCTATGTACAGCATTTTTTTTTGTATTATTAATTTTGATTCTTTATATAGTAATAATGATTTGAGGACTAAAGCAAGTCACTTCATTTTGACCATTGTGCTTATGTGGTGTTTGTACTGATTTTAGGACACATTTCAGCATATGAATGTTAAAAATGGATGGTCTGCTTTGTACCGTTGTACATCAATTACATCAATCATGCACATGCATAATGCACACACCTATTCAAAAAACTTTGGCAGGAATTTCAATCATGTGATGGACTTACATAATATTTGGCACTTGATTCTACTTTTCATATTTATTTCTGCACTGTAATTATTATATAACTTTGAGCCTTGAACGTCACAGATGGCTTGAAAATATTCGCGATTGGTGCATTTCAAGGCAGCTTTGGTGGGGTCACCGCATTCCTGCATGGTATGTTACACTTGAGGATGATGTACTTAAGGAACTTGGTGCATACAATGACCACTGGATAGTTGCTAGAAATGTGGATGAGGCTCGTGATGAGGCGACCAAAACATTTGCTGGGAAGAAGTTTGAGATGACTCAAGATCCAGATGTTTTGGACACTTGGTTTTCTTCTGGCCTCTTTCCACTATCTGTGTTGGGGTGGCCGGATCAAACTGATGATTTAAAGGCATTTTATCCAACTTCAGTACTTGAAACTGGACATGACATTCTCTTTTTCTGGGTTGCTCGGATGGTGATGCTAGGAATCACATTGGGTGGTGATGTTCCTTTCAGCAAGGTGAGTTATCATTTCAATCGAACAAGAAACCTAGCAATTAGTGTAGTATCATTAATTTTTGTGAACAACAAATATTGAAGCAAACCCACTGACCTACATTTGTGATTCAGGTTTACTTGCATCCTATGATTCGTGATGCACATGGACGTAAGATGTCGAAGTCTTTGGGTAATGTTGTTGACCCTCTAGAAGTAATAAATGGGATATCCCTAGAAGGTCTTCACAAAAGGCTAGAGGAGGGTAACTTGGATAAAAACGAACTGGTCATCGCGAAAGAAGGTCAGAAGAAAGACTTCCCTAATGGTATATCTGAATGCGGTGCAGATGCTCTCCGTTTTGCCCTCGTCTCTTACACGGCTCAAGTATGTTCTTCAATTTCTCTAACATCTCTCTGTGATTCTTTCATGCTGTTTGCTAATATGTCATTCTCTTTTTCTTCAGTCTGATAAGATAAATTTGGATATCCAAAGAGTGGTTGGGTACCGTCAGTGGTGTAACAAACTGTGGAATGCTGTCCGGTTTGCTATGAGCAAGCTTGGAGACAATTATGTCCCTCCAGCGGATATTAATCCAGAGTCCATGCCGTTCAGCTGCAAGTGGATACTCTCGGTGCTGAACAAGGCCATATCCAAAACTGTGTTATCATTGGATTCATACGATTTTTCAGATGCTTCCAGTACAGTATATTCTTGGTGGCAATACCAGTTCTGTGATGTTTTCATTGAAGTAGTGAAGCCCTACTTTACTGGTGACGATTCAGCATTTGTCTCTGAAAGGCAGGCTGCAAGAGCTGCATTATGGGTGTGTTTGGAAAATGGCCTGCGATTGCTTCATCCATTCATGCCATTTGTTACCGAGGAGCTTTGGCAGCGGCTTCCTCACTCTACGTCCATTGCAAGGAAAGAATCAATTATGACATGCGAGTATCCGTCCCCTGTAGAGGTAAAATTTACTATCAAAAGTAACGAGGTCTATATAGGAAATTAGATGGTCTACTGGACATAGAGTTGGCAAATTGGATTCGAACCTGCAGGCACCCAAAACTCAACCCACTTTTTGCAGTTTCAGGTTGCATAAAATATACTTATTAATATTATTATTTTTTGAGTTGGGTCGGGCAAATGCCACAAATCCGCACATTTTCTTTGAATCTTTGTAAAATTCGCAACTCTACCCAACCGCTTTAACCTGCACCTCTTGCGGGTCAGGTTTGTTCCTTTCAACTGGACTCAAAACCCTAATTGCAAACTGTAACAGGACATGGACTCCTAGTTGATTGTTTAAGCGTCCTTTCCCGTCAATTTCTGACAATGGGAATTAGTCACATAATCATCATAGCCATAGATAATAACATTTACATTAGAGTGTCTGAGATATCATATGACGTCAAATCTCAAATGTTTACTCTTCATTTATATTTGATCGCCGTTTTTACTTGTTTTCACACTTCACAGAGCTGGACAAATGATACTGTTGAGTATGAGATGGATGTCGTTGAGTCTACAGTGAAATCTCTCCGGTCCCTGAGGTCTGAGGTGCTCACAAAACAAAAGAATGAAAGGTAAAATTTATGGTAACCGTACAACCATTAGACTCTATCTTAAATAATAACCTCTAAGTTCATTAACCAAAGGTGGCGATTCATAGTTCCAGCTCATCTCTATAAGGTATGATTTAAAATGTGGAATATGAATGTTAAAAGACTGTGATCTTGATTCTTTTCAGGTTACCAGCTTTTGCGTTTTGCCAAATTGATGCAGTTGCACAAATCATTACTAGCCATCAACTGGAGATCCAAACCCTTGCCAATCTGTCATCTTTGAAGGTATGCTTATTTTTTTTATTTGCACCATATTAAAGTTTTGCTGTAATTGGTCAAAGTCCCCGAGTCTTATTGAGCTGCACTTGCACCACATATATTATGTATATTAGAATACAAAGCTAGATCTCTCGACTCGGCAATTCTAAAATCAGATACCGACCAAAGTGCATATTTTTGTGTCTGGCCTGTTATTGCTCAAATTGGTTAAATTATTTCTCTTTTGTTGAATAAATCATTCTACAGGTTCTACTAAGTGAAAAAGATGAAGCTCCGGCTGGCTGTGCATTCGAGAATGTTAACGAAAACCTCAAGGTTTATTTAAAGGTTCAAGGAGCGCTTAATGCGGAAGCAGAGCGTGAGAAGATACAAAATAAGATGGATGAAATACAAAAGTAAGCAATCCTTTTTTATTTATTTTTACTTTAACTATCATACAAAGTCGCCTTACATTAGAGCTAGCAATTTAGGCCTGAACCTGTGGGTTCCAACATCCAACCTGAAATTTTACGGGTTTGAGCCACATAAAATAGACCCTAATTATATTTGGGCTGGGTTGAGTGAACCTGCACTTGCCACACATTTTCTATCCAAAACCCGCAAACTGAAATCGCAGCCCGCATCTCTTGTGGGCCAGGTTTTAATGAGGTCTTCTCAACCTGAACCCTAAAACCCAACCCCAACCCTGAGTTTCCACCTCTGCCTTATAAGCATAGAATTTGCATGCATGCATTTGAATGAGAATATAGATTACATGCATGTTCTTTCTTCCATGCATGTACTGGCAAATGCATGCATTTGAATGAGCATATAGATTACATACATGTTCTTTCTTCCATGCATTTACTGGCAAATGTTTTGTCGAATAGTTGTAACTATAGGACGATTTTCTAGGTTGCGGCGTTCTGTGTCCAATTTGATTCGCCTTATGTTTCAAACGTCCATTACGCCTAAAACCCTAGTTGGCTTTAGTTTCTTGCTAATCATAATCATATCTGCCAATGATAAATCTTCGCTCATCTTGGAATTTGAATTCTATTTCAACAGACAACAAGAAAAGTTGCAGAACATCATGCATGCCTCGGGCTATGAGAAGGTCCCAAAGCATATTCAGGATGACAATGTTGCGAAGTTGTCTAAACTTCTTCAAGAATTCGAATTCTTCAAGAAGGAAAGTGCTCGCCTCGACGCTGAAATAATGTCAGAGCAACAATAGGGAAATCATTTCAGATTCTTCTTAGTTTTGATAGTAAAGAGGGCCTGAGACCCAACAAAATTACGATTTTATTTTGTTTTGTTTTGTTTAGCTTGTGTATTCATACCATTGTTTGAATTAATGCAACATTGTTATGGAAAGAAACTTAAGGACTCTGTTTCTCTTGACCACCCCAAACTCAACCAACTGTGACTAACTCATTCCGTATACTTATCTGATTTTGCTTGGGCCGAACCTATTTAATTAAACATATTGTATAACTCGTTTATAGATTAACTTATAATTTTATAAGTTAGATTAAAGATTAATCGGGTGTTCGAAATGTGTAGTTCAATTCGTATAATAATTACACAATTTAACAAAATGCTCTGTTCTTGCTTCTTCATTATTGTGTTTTTTTATTTATAGCAAAGATAATTAAGTCCATTATCATCGACCAAATCTTTCTCGATAAATAATTCTTGTTGCTGTAAGTTTGAAACTTTTATTGCTTTTTTTCTTCTTCCAATTCATCAGTGCTAGTTGGCTACTGTCCTCTAGAACACTGTTCGAGATTCTCACATTTTTGTATTTTTCAAGATTTACAAACACATAATTTTATATGAATTCAAATACTAATATCACTTCAATTAACTGAATTGCCTGTTTCGTTACTTTGAACGGTCAATTTGAAAGACAAATTGAAAATTTATTACAAAAGTTGATCCTTCATATATATATATATATATGTATGTACACTTTGATATATGCTTCAAATTTTATTAGATTGAATTGATTTTTACGAGTTTATAACCTATTTCATGATATGGAAGAATTTGTGAACAATGTAGGGATAATTTGTGGGCTCGATCTCTCCTATGTCCCAAAAAGAAATGGTTGTCTTTTAGTTAAAAGAAGAAAAAGAAGAAGTCAAATGTTGCCAGTGACATTGTATTGGACATATATATATATATATATATATATTCCAAAGAGGGTACTAATTTTCTTGCATATAAAGTCTCTCTACAGTCTACACAACCAAATTGCCAAAATCTGTGGAGAAATTCCAATTTTCAAGATTATGGTGATCTACAATGATTACTGCATTTCAAGAAGTCCATATTTGCATAGTGAGCACACTGGTAAAGTGAATTCCTTGTAACTAGAGCTGACAATTTGTGTCGTAACTCGATACACGATATGAAATTAGCATGTTTGAACTCACATATTTTGTATTAATGTCGTGTTTGTGTTAGACTCCAAAATACACTCACACAGTTAATATAACTCTACATGAGACATTGAATTCACTTATTTGTTTTAAAAATACCATCTCTCCGCAAAAGTATGAAAATACTGCGTATATAAAACACTAGTTAAATCACATATTTTTTTTATAATATTCATTTGAGTTCATGTAATGTTTTGACCTAAAATAATGAGAAAATTTAAGAAATGGTTCAAAACTTGATGAGGTTTTGTAGTGCTTTGTTACCTATGAAAGAATGGTTGCTTGTGAAACCCATATGCTTTGTCTCCTCATTGAAATCTCTCCTGAAAGAGCAAAATGTATAGATTTTTTCCATGTTCATGTTGACTTGTGTAGATTGCAATAAGTGCAAGACAAAATTCACCTCAATCTTCACAATGTCAACGCCAAAAAAAGTATAAGAAGAATTGGAGTAGCTGCCTACTTTAATATATGTATACATATATACATGCATATATATATATATATATATAGATATATATGTACATGCATACATACAAAACTACTCTTTTGTAGATACTAAAAACCTTTTCTTTTTCTCTGTTTTTTGTACTTTAATCTTTTTTTTTTCTTTCCACTTTAGATGGATCACTAAAGCCTGCATAATTATTCAAAATAAGATGCCTTAGGTCTCTGCAAAAGGCATCAAATTTAAGTTCTATAAGTATTTATATATAATAAAAAAAACCGTGCATACATTAGACTATACAATGTGAGCAAATAGTTTGCATAGGCTAATGAAGAAGTTTGATGTTTGATGATAATTGTGTTTAAAATGTGAGATTAAAATAATAATGATAATATACAGAAGATTATATCATGTTTGCTAATAAAAGAATGAGGGTAATTACAGATGGACCCCTTATAGTAAGCTTCCATTTTAGTTGGGACTCCTGAATTACATTTTCCAACTTTGGCATACCCTGTTTTATTCCGAGTTCTATCCGTTACTAACGCCGTTA
>JAYMTF010004438.1:0-13147 GCA_036897485.1 Pelargonium nanum | reverse complement strand
TGTACTGGTAGGTGGGTGGTCAGCACTGTGGGAGGACAAGTTCAATATTTTAATACCATGAGTTGTTTTGGGTCTTAAAAATTTGGTGGTGGAGTATCGCGTGTAGAGTTGCCAGTTCGTACGTGCATGTTGTCGTGTTCATGTCTTGCTGAAGGTTGTTTGTATAATGCATGATCCAACATGAACACGACACATTTAATAATCGTGAAGCATAACCTAACATGAACACAAAACACGATAACCAAACGGGTCGCGCTGACAAGAACACGACCAAACATGTTTGACACATTATTATGATTAATTTAAAATTATACCCTTAATTATGCGTGTTGACCATGTCTTGCATGTCACAACACGACTAATTAATCGTGCGTGTTTGTTTTGGGGTCCCAACACGAATACTATATATGTTGGGTTCTCCCACACGAACACGACATGTTTACAAAATGTGAGAATACAAACTCGCTAATTTTGTGTTGTGTGTTTAAATGTGGATAACGAGTTTTCCGTTTCAAATTCTTTAACCAGCAAAGGGCAGGCCAGCTACCAAATCCATCCTACGGGCGGGTTAACCGTCCATGCACACTCCTAACCTAAACTCTACTTGTAACAATAACTAGAATAGAAATAAGACCATCCATTCAAATTTCCTGCTCAGTCAACTCCTAAAACAGACTTCAAGTGACATCAATTTGCTCAGCTTTCTGTTTTAATTTGTGCCACACTTGAATGTAAATTTCTCTCAAAATGATTCAATACTTCATGTAACAGAAGAATATGGACAATGGATTAAAAAGAATAAAATTAAAAAGTTTGTGCAGCTTCTAACTAGAGGTAACATTTAGATTAAAAAATAAATTAAAATGTCAATGAGAATTCTCATTTCAAAGTCATTTTCATAACAAAAAATGTCTTGATTCAAACACATCACAACCTCAATACAATCTTAAATCTAATACTTGAACAAAATTTATAATATAAAAAACTATGGAAGTATATATCAACAATAAAAAAAATATCAGGTTGAAGAAGCAAAATCATGCAGAAAGTTGTGTAGGCATTTTTATTTGATAATTTCAAATGTTAGAATAACTAGCAGACATGATAACAAATGATAATTGATCTCAGGGCCTGACCATATACTTGGGTTTATATCTATATACACTTTGATGTGTACATAAATGTGGACTGAATCAGAATTTGGAGTTTTTGGTTATTGAGTTTTCCCTAATTTGTCTTGAATATGCAGAGGCTTCTTATAAGACTGCAACAAGAGAGAAGAACAGACCACACTTATGGATGATGCAGCCATGCAAGCACCAGCAAGCCAAGGCGGCAACCGGATTCCAGTGAAAGGGTACAAGATTCCAGCTGCAATTGGCATGCCAAGTATGTTATAGCCGAGGGCCCACACATAGTTAAGCCGGATTCGAAACATAGTCTTTCTCGAGAGATCTATGGCGGTAACTACATCCTCCAAGTTGCTCTTGATGAGGACTACATCTGCTGCTTCTATAGCTACATCAGTGCCTGCACCAATTGCCATTCCAATGTCGGCTGCAACTAGAGCTGGCGAGTCGTTAATTCCATCTCCCACCATTGCCACGGCATTTCCATCCATCTGCACCCAATTTCAGGTTGTAAAATAAAAAAATGGTATACAACGGTAAGCTCAACTCCAAATTATAAGACATTACAATTCTTGTGTTCAAGTGATTTTTCTATGCAACACTTATTGCAAGTCTTTAGTACCTTTCAAGAAGAAAGAAATGACTCCACAGGCAGACAAAATGTAAAATGCAACAAACAGAATTATTTTCCATAATATACCTTAATGTTTGTGCACAATTAAATGAGTCTAAAAGAATAGCAAGTTTTTTTGCTCCATAATGACGAAACAAATGAATCCCTATTTGAGTTCACAGATCCCATAGAGCAAAATTATTCAAAATTTTAACGCCTATTACTTTTTTGCAACATGCAATAGCTATAAAGTTCTTGCTTAAATGCAGAGAAATTAGATTTGAGACATTTGAGTACAAGCAAATAAACAATTTGATAACTTTCTAGCTAGCATTTATAGCAAACTTCAATTATTTAGATCGAAAAAAAAAAAAAACTATTGTACAAGTACTTCCTCAGGAAGTCAGGATATCCCTCAAAAGCACGACAAAGATCCATTCTAACTGCAATATTAAATAACAATCAGAAACTCTATCGATGGATTGTCCAAATGAAGCAAAAAAAAAAAAATTGCCTTTATGATTCCCTTTATGGTTAAAAATGAATGACGACCATCACTTACCAAGAAAGATATTCTTGCATAAGAACTATCAAACATAAGAACTACAGGGGTCAAAACAGGTTATTGGTGTTGTGTCATGTTGTCTGCTTAAGAATGCTTAGCATCGGGTAAATTACAACACTCCACAGCATGTGACCTAAATTTTTATCTGAACTTCCCATATTCTCTATTGGATCCCTTCTTCTAGGCATGCATATAAAAACCAACAGCCACATTGTTACTAACCAATTAATCCTCGTGGATAACTGCAGTTCAGTATTCACATTTCCAAAAGTCATAGACTCAGTAATTATGTCAAGCTAAGTTACCTGTAAATCTTTGATCTTTTCAGCTTTTCCAACAGGATCTGTCTCAGCAAACACTTTCTCAATTCCAACCTCCTTTGCAATAGCAGTTGCTGTAGCCCAGTTATCACCAGTCACCATTATGCTTGTGATGTTCATTGAGTGGAGAAAAGATATGACATGCCTAGCCTCTGGCTTCACTGGATCAGTAACAGAAAAAGCACCTGCAACCTTTCCATCAATGGCAACTAGCACACATGTTCGAGCCAGTTGCTCATTTTCTGACATATAATCCTCAACTTCAGAACCAACCAAAGTGTTACAAGTCTGCATGAGCCTCTTGTTCCCTACCCAAACTGTTTTGTCACCAACTTTTGCGCTCACTCCAGCTCCAGGGTACACCGCAAATTCCTTGGCCTCCACGATATGCTCAGTGTGAGATCCGAACATCTGACGGAAGCGCTTAGTATGCTCCAATACAGCCTTTGCAATAGGGTGTTCACTGTTTGCCTGAAATTGTTTGATAGAAAAAACTGTTCACACAACTAATCTTCCTATTTTCATTGTGAGCCTTTCAAGAACATATCGTGAGTTTCATAAATGATATATTGGAGATTACACATAATATTCTAAGTAGGGATATGCTTTAATTGAGAAACACTTGACATATTCACAAAGTTTTTTGTATGTAACATCTAGATCTCTTTCATAGTTTCATGGAAAGTAAAAAATTTCAACATTGTTCAGATCCAAAATCAAAACTATCCACGTTAATTTTTTATTATTATTATTTTTTTGAACATTCCACATGTTAAATTGTTCACAACAAAATTTAAAATAAAAATACACACCTCTGTAGCAGCAGCCATGTCACAAAATTCCTCCATTGAGAAACTGGAAAAGAGGACTGCACTAACTACAACTGGTTTACCTACTGTGAGTGTCCCAGTCTTGTCAAACACAACTGTTTTAACCTGCAAAATTCTCAAAAAGATAAGAATTGGGACAGAGAGATTCAGTCAATTCTACGACTTGTATTCCATCTGTATTGTGTTAGAGAGAGAGAAATGAAAAGGTGAAATAGGTTTTTAATGAGACGCCTTTTGTCATCCTATATCAGTCATTACATGATATGGTATGAGGTGTATTGTAGCTTTTGACAAAAAATGTTATGGAAACAACTTCATTTTAAGGAAACACACTGTTATTTGCAACAAATCTTCAATTGATTGAAGTGAAAATTATGTTTATGCAGGACCTGACACAGATCATAACTATGGCATAGATATAGACTAAACCACAGAATTTAGACAATACATAGATGCAAGTGCATTTACCACACTAGATATTATAGACTTGTAATTGAAAATTAACATTAAGATGCGAATTGAATGCTAGTAAGGGTTTTCACTTTCCAGGAACCAGTTCTCAACAAAAGAAAATGTTAACCCAAAATTCATGAAGATGTCCAATTTCCTTGAAAGTCGAAAGCTAGTGGATTGATACCATGTGCTTACCTTGTGTGCCTTTTCAAGTGCATATCCACCCTTGATAAGCACCCCCTGTGAAGCACCCTTTCCTGTGGCCACCATGACTGCTGTAGGGGTTGCTAGTCCCAAAGCACAAGGGCAAGCTACCACCAGCACTGAAATACCAAACTGCAGTGCAAGCTCAAATTCATCCATAGATTTTGGAATCCAATCTCTAGGGTAAAGATGGATCACTCCAGGGATAAACCACGCAAGCCAAGTTAAAATAGCTGCCACAACGACCTGATATGATGTGAACAAACAAAAAGATTTTTGAGATGAGCAATCATCATAAAACTAGTCCACATAACTAATAAATGGAAGGGGCATACAACACAAACAAGGGACAAAAGGAACTAGGGTAAAAGATTTTGCTAAAGGATTCATGTAGCCGAACCCAGCATTGTTTAAGAGTTGGCTTGTTGTTGGTTGGTATCCTCTCAAAGTCTCTAAGAGACCTACAACGAAGCTTGAAACATAGAATAAGTTGCAGAATTTAAATAAAATTAGGATTTAATGCATTTGCCGCCTCAAAGACTACCGAGTTATTCAAAATGTAGCAATATAACACAAAATCTAATAAGTGCGTGAAGCACTTGGAATTGAACTCAAAAGAATAATTTGGCAAGTAAATTGATAAAGTATGTGAAACGCTCAAAAGCAATAACTGATAAAAGCAATGATTGTTGCCCGTAACATTATACATTAATCCAATAGAAGATATGGTACTCTCAAAAGCAAAGTGCAATTATTTTAATGAAAATTTGATGCTATAAAGTCTTTACCGAACGAGATGAGTAAACTCACCGTTGGAACAAAAAACTTAGAAATCTGGTCTGCTAACTTCTGAACAGGAGCTCTAGCAAGCTGAGCAGATTCAACAAGTTGAACAATTTGTGAAAGTGCAGTCTCTGATCCAACATGAGTGGCCTTAACCAGTATGCATCCATTCTCATTCATTGTACCTCCAATAACCTGTTCATGGCAACAGGAATAGAAATATGTCATTCAGCATTTTCTAAAATTTCACTCAAAAAAAGTAAAAGCCGAAAGAAATTGTACCTTATCACCGGGTCTTTTAGAAATAGGCCTGGCCTCACCTGTAATCATACTCTCATTCACATGGCTTTGACCATCTATAACAATCCCATCTACAGGGACCTTTGCTCCTGGAATAATCTTAATTATGTCATTCCTTTGTATCAATTGTGTGCTAATTTCCATCTCTGAGACAACATTCCCATCACTGTCTAATGTTATTAGAGTAGCAGTATCAGGAGCAAGATCTGTCAGTTTTGCTAAAGCATCTGATGTTTTCCCTTTTGCAACAACTTCTAAATATTTCCCCAATAGAATAAAGGATATCAACATAGCACTAGTCTCAAAGAAATCTTGTCCTTCAAATGTACTAGAAGTGAACGCCTTAATTACTACATATATGGAATAAAAATAAGCAGCATTAGTGCCTAGAGCAACCAGAACATCCATATTAGAAGATTTCCGTCTCAGTGCATGATATGCTCCAACATAAAACCTGGTAATGACACCCACAGCAAATATTTAATGGAATTCACAAAGTTATTTGCTTACAGCACAACAAAGAAAGAAATGCCTAAATGATGGCAAAATAAGAAGCTTGGACTAAAATATAGTAGGTAATTCAGTACCTCCGACCAACAATGAACTGCACTGGTGTGCATAGGATCCATCTTAGAAGCATACCAACAGTGAGCATGTTGTGAATCTTGAAATCTAACCAGTATCCATAATGTGGAAGCATAGGAAGTACCATAGAGAACATCACTACTGGAATGGAAAATAGACAGCTCCAGAAGAATTGGTTTCTATACATCTGAACTTCATGTTGCCTCTCTGTTTCCCTTCGTCTTGGAGGAACATATAAACTTGCTTGGTAAAGCTTGGTGCCATGGCCAGCTTCTTGAACACAATGTATAAGAGATCTTGGACCTGTGAGGTCTGGATCATAGTTAACAGTTGCTCTATTTTCGGCTAAGTCTATTTCAACATGATTTACACCTACAGCTGACTCAAGGGAGTTCCTAATGATGGTCACATCTTCATCAGAATTTATCCCTTCAAGCTTAAGATGTACTTTGTTCAAATCATTTCCAGAGCTAATAAGATCAGCCCCAAAACCAGCATCTTCTATGGCTTCAACAATGCGGTCAGTATTAGTGATGCTTGGATCAAAATGAATCTTTGCTTCTTCAAGAGCTAGACCAACTACTGCCCTTTTTACTCCATCAACCATTGAAAGGGCACGCTCAACAGATTCTGAGCAACTAGTGCATGCCATTCCTTTAATCCTGAGCTGGCATACAGCAATGTCCTGGTCTGGAAAGTCATAAACTGGAAAGCCTGCGTCTTCCACAGTTTCCTTAATTTGTTGTGCCTAAAATAATTTCATAGCACATGCTTATGATTTATAGCAGAAATAAGGTGCAGAAATGAAATAAACTATTCACTATAAAGCTAATTTTCCATGCCCAGATCTGCTAACATAGAATAAATCAATGACTCATAAGCAAATCTTAACAAACAAAAAGTTTCAGGTACTGTACTTCTCATTCTACTCTTTTCTTTTTTCCGCCCACATTTTGAAAATGCATTTTTATACAAAAATGCGAATGAGATTGTTAACGAGTCACCATCTTCTCATAAGTCCAATGAGCAAAAACGTTGTCTGTTAAATATCCAATAAAAGGAAAGACACTGTGCACCAATGATTCAAAAAAAGTAACATCAATTCTGTAGCATCGAAATTGTCACACATACAAACAACGGCAAAGGTGAAGAGCTCGCCCAAGAAAAAATGTGAGGCAAAGGGAGGAGTCAATGACTCCTCTGATTAATAAATAATTAGTTTCCAGAGTGCTTACTAAGAAGAGTTCATGACTTACTGTAACGAGTTCTGGTATATACTTGATTGCAGCATGGCCTTCAAGCGGTGACACCACAGCACTCACAACTCCATCAAGCTTTCCAAGCACAGATTCTATGGCCGTTGAACAGGATGCACACTTAATTTCCCTAATTTTGAACAGAAGGGTTCTAACTCTCTTATCATCATCATGGATTGACTGAGTGGCTGCAGCACCATTCAGCGGTCGCAAGAGAGGCGCCTTCAAGTCGTCTTTCCCGTTAACTTCCATTTCCTTTCTCCAGAGTTAAGCTCCTAAACCCTATACAAGAAATGAGCTAAAACATATAATCAAAAACACCCAATTTCCATGAACACAATAATCACATAGATTCAAAGCCGGCCAAAGATGAAGTCAACAATATCATTGACCAAGAAACAATCCACCTTTTCTTCCCGAAATCTTCAATCACTAAGAAGCAAAATCCGAACAGGAACAAACCAAACTCATCTATCACAACAAAAGCTAATTTATAGGATTGAACATATTAACATAAGACCCAACTAATTAAAGACCGAATCATCAGTTTTCACGCAAGATATTTTGTTGGTAAAGGCAGAATCAGCTACCCAGAAAGCAGAAACCGCAGAAAGAAGATTACAAAACGGTGGTGAACCAAACACTGACAAAAAAGCACCTTTTTTTACCTTTTTTTTTTTTTTTGGCGGGGCCCGCTTTCAGTGATCACGTGGAGTTGTGGAAATGAATAGAGTTTGGTATACGGAGAGAGATTAGGGAAGAGGAACAAACCCTAATTAGAGAAAGGAAAGGAAGGAAGAGAAAGTGGGAGGATCGGAATTAGGGTTTTTGCGGAGATAAAAGAGAGGGTTCGAGAAGAGACAAGACGAGACCAATTGAAACAAGGACTCTCTCCGAGGCGGAGAGAGATTGAATTTGGCTTTGGCGGACGGTTTGTTTGTCTTATATAGGTAGGCCCAACTTTTGAATTTTGAATCTTTAACGTCCTTAATGCTTCTTACCAAAGTTTCCCCAATCCACCCTAATCTACATTTCAAATCTTTATTTTTTACTTTATATTAATACTAGTTTTTTAACCCAAGTTGCGCGGGTCTTCGTTTTATTTAGTTGATACAATTACTATGTTTAGCGTTGTTTAATTTAATATTTTAATATATTAGATATTTACGTTTCGGATTTTGTATATTCTTTTTATTTGGCATGTTGACAAGCAGTTACATATATTTGTGAGTTAATTTATTTGTTTACTATCCAACAATTAATTTTAGTTTATTTATTTATTTTTGGTGTAATTACAGATAGCTCGTATGGACTATTTACTAAAATTATATACATGTCTTAAACAATAGGGTTTTGACAGATAGACCATATGCACTTGTCAAAACAAAGTATTGGTTGTTGTGGACCTTCTTCATTTTCTTTCCAAGCCTCATCGTGTACTTCATCATCGGCAACATTTGGGTTTCAAGGACCCCAGAATGCTCACTCTAGCCACTGAAATTTTTACCTATTCATTTTCTATTGTCGAATGCAACATGCCAATCAACTCAGCTCGCTGAGGTGCCTAGCTCACCCTCAACTTTGATCTTGGGTATCCAAATGACATTCATCTTGCTTCGTCTCCATTTCTGCACTAAGACCAAATCGATGAATCACATTAGGAAACCAGATTTTTTTTTTGTTATTCATGGCCTAAAAAAATTCTATGAATTAAATCACTAATATGAATAGGTTGATGTGTTATATTGCAATACGATAGTAATATTGTATTCATCGGAATGTTAGACATGTGACTATTTAGAATGAACTTGTGGTTCAAAAAGTGAAGCCAGACATGTGCTCATCCATAAATGAACTCTTTCAAGTGCATGCAAAGTCTCAATCTGAGGAAAAGTATGGATGTTTGATCTCACCCTCCTATAGATGCACTCCTCCAAAGTAATAAGAGGTAGCTACAAACAAAATCTAATAGCCTCAAGTGTGAGTGCAACTTGCTTAACCTTAATAATAAGGGTAGCAGATGCATGATTAGCGCTCATATGCACATAAATTTCTAAACAAGAGTTGAAGAAGATCGACTCATCAACATGGAGGCAAAAATGCGACCATTGAAATACTACAACGATGCTCTTAAGTAGCTCATTGCCACCAAATTTAGAATCAAAACTCCTCTCACAAATGATAGGTGTGGTTTCCTCAGATCAAGCCAATTAAATAGGCCCCTGGACTTGCAAAACTAGTATTGTTATACAAACTTGAGCCTTCACCCAAAATTTGGGTGCACGACTTCTTACGACATTGTTCTCTTAGACATTATAGCACAAAAGTGACCCAAATAAATTCACACAAAACAACTCCAAATAGGTTTAGCATAATGCAACCAATAATTACAACTTAATTTTCACAAGAAAAACAACACCCCCAAACTTTTCTCCCACGATATGCACAAGTAAATTCAATTAAACCCAAAATAACAACTACCAAACAGACTACTTCACATAAAACATATTTAAACAACTTAAAAATGGGAGGATCTCACTTACTGTCTCGTAAGATGATATTTGAAGTCTTACAACTCAAAACAAACACGTTGAAAACTGCTCCAGTAGCTAGGGCCGCGACTTCAAGGGTTGTGGCTTTGATGTGTTTTTGGGCAAGAAAGAGCTTTTGGCCGGCTTCAACAGTGGTTTTTCTAGTGTGGGGTTAGGGCTTTGAGAGGAAGAAGGAGAATGGGTTGTAAAGTGATAATATGATCAAAAGTTCGTGGTCTCCTTTGCCTCTTAACTTATATGGCAGTGCAAAAGACCCGACATCGTGTTTTTTTAACTGTTAACGATGTCGCGACATTGAATATCAGGGTTGCCGCCTTCATGGTCAATGTGGGTCAAACGAGGTTGAACCCTAGCTGGGCGGCGACATTGTGTTTCAAGGCCGCAACATTGATTGAATTGTTCCACAAAATAGAGAAGTGTATAGTAGGATTTTAGGGGTAACAACAACATATCATTATAATTACTTCTTCTGTTCGCACAAAAACAATCTAGTGGACCCTCAAATCCTAAACTTAGTCCATATGCTCAAACCCTCACTAGTATTTTAGATAGTTTTCTTATTCAGTTTGTTAATTAAGTCAATTCTCTCACGTTTGATTCGTCCGAACATTGATTCACGAACTAAAATAGTAGTATAATATTCTTCTATATATGTGGATACGATATGGACTTACCAAAGTATAATATTTGATGACATGTGTACTTGATACAGCTTAACATCATGCACCAAATTGATCTTCGCTTGACAAAAAAGAGACTCAAATATTCATACAATTCATTGTCTCCCAAGATTTGACAAATAGAGAACGTAACGTCTAAACAAAATCGTTCGACTCATCAAACATGATTTTTACGACATAGACGAAAATAGTGCTTCAAATATATTTTGCCATTCCTCAAATACTCCAAGTTGTTTTCATACATATATAAAAATTGCATATAAAAAAAAACAGAAAAAGAATAAATCACTCAAAAGGTGCTAACCAAAAAAAGGTGCTATATTTTTTTATGGAAAAGAAGTGCTAAAATGATTATATATACAAGTAAAAAATTAATCCTTCTCATATATAATTAATCTAATTAATCATATGTAAGGGAAAAAAGTTGGTAAATACAAGTATAGTGGTTATAGTTTGTATCCAAATCGTATAATTGCAATTTAAGCAATTATTTCATCTTTGTGGCAGCCTCTTAATTTCACCTCCGTAACATTACCTCCTTTCACGTATTTAACGTCACAGCATTCTGCTCTTCCATCCTGTACACCAGTTAATTACAATTAGTGGGAAATTTGGGTTCTAAACTCTTGAATTTAATTGGATAAACACAGATACAAATTGATATAACTTTTTTTGGGAGTAACAAATAACAAAAGCACTAACAAAATTATTTTCAATATATACTTCAAAATAATCGAATAAGAATTACTTTAGGATGGAGAAGTAAAAAAGAAAATGAAGTATTTGAACCAAAAAGAAGAGAATGAAAATAAAATTTAAAAGTATAAGTAGTGCACAACTATATATATATATAGAGAGAGAAGCTCGAACAAATTTACTTGGGTGTATATTGGATAAAATATAAGGACTTGTCGTCACTTCATTGACTTGACTTAATCTAAACCAAAATTTATTTGGCTCATATTTATAAAAACATGATCTTACCTTACTTAGAGGATGTATGGGTGAGTAAACTGTAATTTTGGAGATGTGATCCGCAGAATTATTGAGATTGGACCAACAAGGACCTAAACCTCTGGGCGCAAATCTATTGTACGTTGTAGTTATTAGGGTTTGGTTGTTGTGTGCAGAGCTGAAGAAGAAGGCGTGAGGAGCTGTGCATGGATCATTGGCGTGCCACCTCGGGTTGAACACGTACAACGGCGGCTTTGCCTCCACATTCCATGGCCTGAACGACTCTAGCGGCCTGTGCAGCACGCTCCGGGGGTGTATTTCTTCGTATATATGCGCCGAATAGCCCCATGCCACCGAGAAGGACCAGTTGGAGGCTCTGTGATAGCAGATGGTCTGTTGGAGGACCCGAGAATGGTCCATTTTCGCGGCTTCCATGAGGTGGTTTATGGACTCCGAACGGTTCATGGAGGGGAAGATTGGGTCTATGATGTCAATGTGGTGAAGAGAGAGGAGTGGAGTCTGTGGATGAGCTGAGAGAAGTCCTGATATGTCGTTGTGTAGATCAATCTGCATAAGTGCAAGCATTACATTCTATTATTGTATGTATTGTTTCATGCATGAACGTAAATGAATGATGACTATTAGGCTTAATTAGGGCACTCAGGCCCAACGGAGGGTCCAACGCGCCGCCCGATAAGAGCAGGACATCCATGCAAGAGGGCAGGCAATATGGTAAAACCGTCAAACCAAGTATAAACATAAGATGACAAACAGTGGAATGATAAGCACAAATTCTTAGATAATCTACAATGATCATCGAATAGTATCAAATTTGAGCGTTAAAGGGGTCATCCACTAAGAAGACATTGTTTCAGAGGGGTCATCTGCTTAGGAGAACCTGTTTCAAATTGGTCATCCAATAATTAGGAGACATTGTTTTGTAAAAAACATGTGAATAGAAATCATAATCTAAATACTTTGAAGTAGTACTGGTCAAGATTCGTGGAGTTATTCACTTACAAGACCTTGTTTTGTATTAAACACGTGAGCAGAGATTAGATGTATTGTAGGAATCAGATGAGCGGGGATCAGAAGTTGAATACTCAGAGACAATACTAGTCAGTATTCATGGAGTGATCCACTAAGGAGACATTTCTTTTGTAAAAAGCAGGTGAGCGGAGATTAGAAGTTCAATACTCAAGAGCAATACTAGTCGAGATTTTTGGAGTAAGAATGACAAAACATAAGTAGCTAATATATATACGATCAT
Organism: Pelargonium nanum; assembly: GCA_036897485.1. NCBI lineage: Eukaryota > Viridiplantae > Streptophyta > Magnoliopsida > Geraniales > Geraniaceae > Pelargonium > Pelargonium nanum. Next base: position 652 of record JAYMTF010004438.1, on the reverse strand, counting down.
ACCTGATGAAATCCATTTTGGTGAGTTAGGGCAACACCCAAATCATCAATGCACTTGAATATCAAGTAATCACTAACCCACGAGTAGGGATACCTCTCAAGACAATCATCAATCTTTGTCACCAATATTTCCACCAAAGGGTAGCTAAGAGCATACCCAGCTCCCCCAAAAGCCATTTCAAACGACAAGTCCGCGTCCGACTGAATCGATTCCGAATTCGCCCCTATGTATTGGTACTTATTGTGATCATACCCCGCCAAAACCTCCACCAAATTGTCAACAAAAAGGACAGTATCGTCATCCGCCATCACATACCACCTCACACCCTCATCTCCCTCCCTAAACGTCTCCAAAACGGTACGCACAATTCTCATGTGAGCCGGCCTCACAAACTTAGGGTACACCGTCCAATTGCTGATGTCCTCGCTCACCCGAAATGGCGGCAACGAAGGCGGCCAAGGCGTGAACTCCTCCGTGGGAGGGCGGTCCAAGAAGACGTACCCGCGGGTCACGTTGGGGCGCCACCATGACTCTACGTACGGTTTCTTTTGGCTCCATGTGTTCATGGAACCCACTAGACCAAAAACAATGTGGCTGATGTTTGTGGCGGGGGCGGCGGGGGGGGGGGGGGGGGGGGGGGGGGGGGGCCGGG
>JAYMTF010004437.1:0-13147 GCA_036897485.1 Pelargonium nanum | reverse complement strand
AATGCCAGGAAATTCGTCTCGAAACACGAGGCCATTACGACCGAGCCAAATAAACCAAAGAACGATCGGGCAAACTGTTGTCCAAAGTTTACTCAGAAAGCCAGGGAGTTGCATTACCAATGGATATAATTGAGGTATTAAAATGAATTATTCTCCAAATTAAAAAGTCATTAATTATTAATTTAGTTTGGAGAGTACTATGAAGTATGAACCTTCGAGACATGCTGAGGTTGCCTCATTTATTTATTTTTTGAAAGCATTTATTTATTTTATTTGTCAACATCGTACTCTATGTCCTATTTTCTTCATCATTCTCTTAAAAAAATGTTTTGTTTGATCAAGTCATCAAAGGTATTTTTTGTTTTTGTTCTTGGAGTAGTTTATGAATTTATAAAAAAAATTAATTGTTTACGTGATATTTATATTAACTAAATTTAATAATAAGCGCTAAAATGAACAAAATTGACGCGACGACCACGTCCCATCAATTATAAAATTTTGTTGCAAACCGATCTCAACGGTAAAAAAAATTAAAAGAAAAAACTTTGCAAACACAAAAAATGTCACCATATTCAAATTTGACTGTATAAATTCGACTAATTTAAAACAAAATAACATAATTTATAACTAAGTTGAAACAAAAATCAAATTAGATATTCTTTCTAAATAAAATTGATAATTGAAATATCAAAATGCAACATTTTTTATTTGAAATCAAAAATTAAATGAACGGTCCTAATACATGATTATTATACAATAATAATGCAAAGAGGTATATATTAGATTAAGTACAAATCAAGCTATCCACATGCGTACTTCTATTTAATTAAAATAATATATGCAGTTAAATTTTGTTTACGTATATAAATATACTACAGTGATAGTTGTTAGGGTGACAAATTAATTGCAAACCTTCTTTTAAGAACTTTCAATCAAGGAAACAAAATTGATTTGATATACAAAATCTATATTATATACTTGTTGTTTCAATTTTTTAGAACAATTAGAAAAGAAAAATTAGTTTATGACATTAATAATGTGAGAAGAAAATTTAGGAATAAATTTGATGTCTTTTGTTGGTGAATATTAAAACTAATTTATTTTAGAGCCACCTTAAACTACAATAAAGTTTTATGGAATATGAGCTTCTCATTGGTGTGGCTGTTTGGGATTCTCTGACTTTAAAAGAACTGAAAATGACCACTAACAAGTAACACCTAACTTATGTAGTATAAGACAAATCCTAAGAATAAAATATAAGTTTTGCTTCTTTCAATCATTTTTCAAAATACATTTTTTTTTTCTCTTGCAACCTCGACGAATTGTTTAGTGCCTGTTTGATTCATTTACTGAGCTCATGCAAGTGATTGTTGATAAGACAATTTTGCTCAAAAGCATTTTGTCTATCTCTTTCTCATGCTCAGACTTTCAAACTTTTCAATTCACATGAGCTTCTCTTACAAAAAGTTGGAGGATCCAGTGAAAATTACGGTAGATTCTGTGAGAAATCTCCACCACAAATACTCTTCAATCCCATAAAGCGAAAGAAGTGACGTGCAAAGAGAACACCCAATACAAACTTCAAATTACTTGTTCCACCAATTTAGATTTCTAAAAATATCTACTACCAGTCTTGAAAATGTTATCCATTGCTTTGCAATTTTCACATTAATGTTAAGTTGTTAAAATTGACGAAAATTAAAAAGCATTTTCAATTGTATGATAGTTTGAGAAAGTATGATAATTTTGTTTTTTCTTATTTAAAAAAGTATTTTCATTATGAGCTTATTTGTGTAATATATTGTAGTGTTTCAGATCCTCATGAAGAGGTCAATAGTTGGTGAAGTTGTAACATTGTAGCCATTAATATTTTAACCAGTCACATGACAACTAATTTAACATTCTTTTGAACATTTGAAATTTAGCTTTGTATTTTACTCAAACTGGTTATTAATAAAATTAATATTATCCTAAAATATGTATTATACTAAATTAATTTTCATACACGAAAGAGTTTATTTGAGGAGACTTCGTATTAAGGGAGAGGTAAGAAAATTGCTGAGATGTTTTAAAAATATAAAAATGTTGAGACTAATTAAAATAATTAATATTCCAAATAATATGCTCTTATTGACATTTGTGCAATAATTTTGTACACTATATATAAGTTTATACCAAAACCGTGTGCAAAACTCGTAAACCAAATTGATAATGACATTTTTAAATATTGAAAATTAACTAATCTATGCTCGAATGCATAATTGATGTATCTCAAATTCTTAATACAACATTATTGCAATAATTGTAAATATTTTATAATTTGGCAAACCACAAAATATTGATAATGACTTAAATAACTTAATTATACATTGTTACCGTTGAAAATCATCGATTAAATTATATGCACAACGAGTAAACAAATTGTTGACTTTATTAGTCGAGGCGTGGAGAACATTAGCGAATGATTAGTGAATAATTAGAAAAATATTAGGGTTAATGGCAATTGCTTCACTCCACATCTTTCTCTTGAAAGTGAAATTCAAAATTTTTAATCAAGGTAAATGATAGATTCATAAGCATGCTTGTGGAAAATACATTTTTTTTTGTAAAGAAAAATGAACTATACATCTAAAGACAATCATTTTCTAATACAACAAGCAATAAACCAACAAAAAAAGAAAGAACCATTTTTTTTCTCTCTCAAATACTATCTTGCACTTAGAGCCACAATTTAGATCGAACTCATAGATAACCGAAATTCGACCTTTATTTTGTGCCCTTAAGTAGACAAGCAACATATTTTGAACTAAAAACATGAAATTTAAACCATAGCCCATAGTTTTGACATGTTAGATTCAAGTTAAGGTTTTTGGACTAGAACCTTGCAGTCATACATCGTATTTTCCATTCTCACATTTTCGATACATGCCGAAAACAATGCTAACCGAAGCAATAAGCACTCGCCAAAACCACTTGGAGCCTAAGGATGCTACTCGTATCAATAGACACTACTTGAGAGTCAACACCAGACCCACATAGGATAACAAATCATCTGGATGCCCAAATCCAGAGGTCACTGATGGACTCCACAACGGGCCCCACTCTACTTACAACTAATCACATGCTAGCACCTTGCTTGATAAATCCAAAATTTTAAATATTTCTCTTCAAGAATGGAGAAGAAATTTCATATGAAGATTATTTTCATATGTGGACTCATTGCAACTTTTTCAAGTGTTATCTGCATTGTCCATATATTATTTATTTTGAGATTCTTACTATTATGTTCGAAGAAGTGTTTTAGACACGCACACAGTTATGTTACGCAAGCAACATGGTTTCTACCAAAGACTATTTATACTTCAAACACTCAAAAAAAAATTAATACATGGATCAAACGCATTATACTTGTTTGTTTTGAATGTATTTTATTTGACTGAGTAAAATAAACGCGTTATATTTATTATTTTAGCCACATGTTTGGGCTTTTTGTGGGCCTACTAAAATTGAACAAATGAATACACAAACCCACACTTTCCATATGCTGGTTTTATAAGTCAAAACCTCTTTAATATTCATTATGATTTGGCCCAAAATTAGGGCTCTGACCTAACACCCCCAATAAATTGGTCCAACAGAAAACATGATATGGTTTATGTCTACATTTCACATTATAGCACATCATGTAATTTCTTGTTAAATATCAATTTAATTATTAAAAAAGGAAAAACATTTTCTAAATTAAATCAATAAATAAACCCCCTTAGACACAAAATCTAACATAACCATGCATAAGGACAAAATAATTTAATTGATAGACTAACAAAAAAATATAACCATAAAATATCGTTGTTACCCAAATATTTCATTTTCATTTGGAAAGCGTTGAGATGAGTCAATGAGAAACAATGGACTCTAGTACCGGTGGTCGAATTAGACGTGCTGGCAGTCATTAGAGTTGAGATGATATGGCGTTGGAAAACACTGGTTTGGACTTCTCATTGAGTATTCCTTAACATTTCAATAATGTATTCGAACTTAAACTATTTCTTTTTGTGCATTGTTCAACGAATTAATTCTCGCATTCTTATTAACCCTTTTTTTCAATTTTAGCTTAAACACGTTAAAACCACGAAACCAAACGCGTGCGTTTTTTACTAGATATGATTTAAAAATACTATAATTAATATTAAGAAAATCCTTAATTTTTATCTACTTTTTTTTCTCATTAATTGGCAAGTTTTTTTTAGCATACCGTTACTTTCATGGGCCTATAGAGACAACTGACGTCACATGGCCCATCTGGTCCCGCCAAACCCAACAACCCCACACGTGTCCGCATCCAATCACATCCATCCACGTCACCATTCGACGAACCTACGCACTAGCCAAAGCGTTACGCTGTGAACTACTTGTACATTAACCGAAGGGAACCTAATCCACTCTGTCCTGACGTGGCAATATATAATTGGCCAGTATTAGTGGTTTAGAGAAACGTACAATTTTTACAAACAAATTCTACGAAACAAATTCCCGAAAATGCCCCTGTAGTTTATCTCCTTATCCTCTTCGATCCGAATCACAACCAACAACAATCTGTCCATTACCGTCTTTTGGTTTTTGTTGCTTCAATTTCTTCTCATATATAAAAGAAATTTGAATTAAATAATATAAAACACACGCATTTTCTCTATCTTCCGAGTCTCAGTCTTCTCCGATCGACGATCGTAGCTACGTGACCGGAGATCTCAAAACCCTAGCTCGCCGGAGCTTTTCGATTCGCTGATCTAGCGCATGGATCGTATAGTCGGAGGCAAGTACAAGCTCGGCCGCAAGATCGGCAATGGATCCTTCGGTGAAATCTACCTAGGTACGTATTCGATGCTGGAGTTTTGTTTCTGTGTCCGCATAGTTGGATTTGAGAAAGTTTCGTGTTCGTAGAGAGGTTAGTGATTGATCTGTGTGGATTTTTTGTGTTTTTGTTGCAGCTACGCATGTGGATACCTTCGAGATCGTCGCCGTTAAGATTGTGAGTCTATGATTTTTCTTATTATCATCGTTTTTTGTTAGGCTAATCTCTGATCAGTAGATCAGTATCTGATATGAATTTGTTGAATTTTGTGTTGAACATGTATGGTTTTTGCTGATTACAGTCTTACAGATGCAGAATCCTGCCTATTTTTCTCTAACTATAAAAGTTTTAGCTGTTATATGTAGAGAGATGGTGACTGAAACTTGTTCTTAGCTTGCAATTGCTTTTTTCTTCTTCTTTTGCAGGAAAATAGCAAGACAAAACATCCACAACTGTTTTACGAGGCCAAGTTGTATCAGATACTACAAGGAGGAAGTGAGTTTTAGTTGAAGAGAATGGAACTTGTGCATTTCTTAAAGTTGAAGTTGATTTAATTTTGTTTCATTTATATAATCTTGGTGTTTATTAGGTGGTATTCCTGGAATAAAGTGGGCTGGCATAGACGGGGAGGACAATGCATTGGTTGTCGACCTGTTGGGACCAAGCCTCGAGGACTTGTTTGTGTACTGTGGAAGGAGATTCTCCTTGAAGACGGTTCTGTTGTTGGCAGATCAAATGGTGAGTATATCATACTATATTATGTACGGAAATGCCCAAACTCATGTTGCATATCGTAAGCACAGTTGGAGCTAGCAAATAGGCAACAATTTTAATTAGTCTACTCTTTTGTTGCTTAGATTTCAAGGATAGAGTATATGCACTCTAAAGGATTTTTACATCGAGACATCAAACCCGATAACTTTCTCATGGGCCTCAGCCGTAAGGCAAACCAGGTAACTATTTTGTGTAGTCTTCTTTCTTAATTACTCACATAGATGACATTCTTCTGTGTCTGTTTTTCTTAATTTCCAATTTTCTAATTTCAGGTTTACATCATCGATTATGGGCTTGCAAAACGATACCGTGATGCCACCACTAACCGTCATATCCCTTACAGGTTTCCCTTGTGAACTAGTTACTTAATTTATGGATTATTTTTTTGGTTAACATACATTCACATATGGTTTCTTGATTAACTATTATTGTGTACAGAGAGAACAAGAACTTAACAGGGACTGCTCGTTATGCAAGCTGTAATACTCACCGTGGAATTGGTAAGCAATTTCAATTTGTATCTTACTTCTCTTCCTTTTCAATGCCTCAATGGTGAATTGGTGATGTTAGCTCTCTCATCTTCCAAATTTTGTATTTCTCATAGAGCAAAGTCGGCGAGATGATTTGGAGTCACTTGGATATGTGCTCTTATATTTTCTGAGAGGAAGGTAAGCCATTTCTTTCTAGTGTTTGTTACTGAGTGCTAGATGAATCCTTCAATGAAATTTGAGTTACATGTAACTCTTCCCTTTTCTAATGGTTATGCTTCTATGTAGTCTTCCATGGCAGGGATCCAAAGGTGCTACGAAAAAGCAAAAATATGACAAGATATGTGAAAAAAAACTATCAACTCCCATTGAGGTACGTGCCATTGTGCACAGCAATCATTTGTATGGGATAAGGTTCTGTACTGTGTACTGTCTATAAACGTAACATTTTTATAGGTTCTGTGCAAATCTCACCCTGTGGAGTTCGCATCATATTTCCATTACTGCCACTCATTGACATTTGATCAGCGGCCTGATTATGGATACTTGAAGCGTCTCTTTCGTGACTTGTTTGCTCGTGAAGGTATTGATATAACTTTTGGCAATGCATTCGTGATGTATATTCAGCTTAATAGTCTAGTACAAAGAAAATACTCTGATGTGGTTTTTCTTTAATCTCTGTGGTATATGGCAGGATATCAATTTGATTACATATTTGACTGGACCATCCTGAAGTATCAGCAGGCACAGAAGAGTAGACCTCAGCCTCGAGCAACGGTCAGTATTTTTCCTGCTTGTTAATGTTAAAACATGTTGATGTTAGCTATCTATTGAGTGGCCTTTGTGAATGTTAAAGCTTTTTCTCTTTATTCGATTTGGGAGTATTTTGATGTTTCTAACATGATGAATAGCTCCTTTTTACAGCCAGCTGTAGTTAGCAGCAGTCACGCAATGCCAATGGATGTGGACCGTCGCCAAGGTTAGATTTCTAATGCACTTTATACATTTTATGCTTATGGCTAAATAAAAGTTTAAGGTTGGAAGAGGAGAGGAGAACACCCTAGTCAAACGAGATAATAAATTGGTTATATATTGATTTGTCTCATTGCAGGAGCCGTTCATGCTTCTTATCTAGCTGAGCGTACCGAGCGCATTAGATCGAGTAATGCTGCTGGTCCTGGCACACGCACGCATAAGTCAGGAACAGCCAGGAATTTGCCTCCTGATCAACCACTCGATAGTAATGTAAGTCATCTTCACCAAAAATAGAGTCAATATTGAAATTTCTGTACTTATATTGTGACAACAATGTCTCTTCACTTCTACTTATCTTGCACGTCAGCGAAAATTTATTTAAAACAGCTCATGATTGGGTTGATATTGTTTGTTGCAGATTTTGTCTGATGCACACATGGCCTCTACTTCATTTTCTCCAGTTGGCATCTCAAAAAGACATGTCTCAAAGCCTACTGAAGCCGCAAACACTGGTCTTGGATATGGCAACAAAGTTGGTCCTTCCAGTAGTTGGATCTCTTCACTGCAGCGAGTTTCTTCCGCCAAATGAAAATTATATGGTAATCTATCTGGATAAAAAGGTTCTTGGTCTATTTGTTTTGTTCCATTTTAGTCCCTGAACTATGAAATCTTCCCCGTCCAAATTATGTCACATTCAGTTCCACTTTGGCCCCTACTGTCACTTTTAGTTACATAATACGTCAAAGTGTGCTGACATGGAAAATATTATTGATGGATTTTGTAACTTATACTAACGGTAGAGACCAAAGTGGAACTGAAAATGGAACATAGTGAAAATCTTTGGATTAAGGTTAAACGGTTGATAGTTTAGGGATGAAAATGGAACAAAGAGGATTGTACAAGGACCTTTTTGGACTTCCTTTATTTGTCTATTACTCATGTTTCATATTAATTTGAACTATATTCTTATTTTCAGTTTTATTGTTACACGACAGTTCGGTTAACTAATTTTTTTGCTTCGTGTTCGTAGCTATGCCTCTGGCTGAGAAGATGTCGCTGCAACACTAAACACTTGAGCTATCAAGTGCGAAAAAAATGCAAGTTTCGAGAGCCGCATCTTTTGAGCAAATGAAGCTAAACATTAGGACTGTTGCCGGATCCTCCATCATATGGTAATGGTTTTTGACTTTGATCGTTGCGATGCTTTTGTTTATCGTCTAATGGAGGCAACAACATGCTGCTAATTTGAAATATATGGAACACCCAAAGCACAGTTCCTTTGCTGTACATAGATGTTATGTTTTACCAATACAAACTTGTATCTATCATTCGGTGTAATGTGGACTTTAACATTGACTCGTTCATCATTCTTTTGCCCGTAGGGCTGGTTTCGTTCTGTTTAGATACATTAAGTGTTTAGTGTGGAGATTTGTGGTAATGAGATGATTGGTGTAATCCTTGATAGTTTTCAAGCAGAGAACATTTGTTCGTAACGACCCTGACTGGAACAACTTGTACGTGAAGATATTGTTTATGCATTTAATCTGTGGTCTCATATATGGAACACGATATTGTCTAGGTGTTGTAGGTTGATTCACGAGAATGTCAAAGCTCGTGATGTTGGCAGCGGCTGTTTTGGACTTGGTTTTCATCGATAGTTTCAGGTATTTGCATTTTGGTTTGGTTTCTTCTTTTTTTGATGATATATCGTGTTTGATCCAGGTTTTCAGCTTTCTTCATTGTTCTCAGCTGTCCCGTCCGATGGGCGGTATGCTACATTCCAGACAGCGAATTCGACTGTTTCTTCGGGAAATTCTGGAAGTTCGGTAGCTCAAAGGGAACAGCTCCTTTTGAGGTATGGCAAAAGAAAGAAGCTGTTATTGTGATTATGCTTTGAAATTTGAAATATAAATGTTCTTGTGATGACCAATTTTGTTTCCTATGGTGCTAAATGGCCATTACAGGGTTCGATCTTTCCCTCAGTTTTTACGGATTCAAGATAACATTCAAATAGGCGGGATAAATAGTCTGTTGACACTGCCGGAAACTTACGTGACGCCCTTAACAATCTCGTGCACTTGGCTGTCCAGTGTTAACCGTGGACACGATAACTGGTGCACCATAGGTGCGTCTCTTACTGGTCTCTCCCTACGGATAGGCCCTCTCAATGCTCTGGTGGATAACACGAGAAATTTACACAATTGCCTTAACAATCTTGTGCATTTGGCTATCCAGAGTTAATCATGGGCACGATAACTGGTACACCATAGGTCTCTCGCCCTGCGGAAAGGCCCTCCCAACGTTCTAACGGAGAACACAAGAAACCTACACGATGGCACAAACAATTCCGTGCACATGGCTATTTGGTGTTTTCCATGAGTACAGGTGTGTCGTGTGTGTTCTCGCGATTTAGGAAGTCCCTCTTAATGCTCACACCCACACTAAACGCGGACCAAATTGTCCTAATCGGGTCTCGTGCTGGGGAAACTGGTCATCGCAAAGCTCCACGCCGACACTGAATCGTCATACCCAGCTCTCTCATACAAGGAAAAGATTATCCCAATGCCCTAATGCCTACACCAAACATGGACAGAATTGTCCCACTGGCAATCTAGGTCGCGAGCAAGGCCAGGCCAAAACAACTCACGTGTTCGTACGTTACAGCAAAGACCTTTCCCACTAAAGAGCGAAACACGTAATAACTGCCGAAAAAATATTTGATAAAAACGCAGCTCGTGTAGACCTGCAGCTCACATTGTAGGATATATTCACAGTATTCTGAACCCAATTCATGTACAGCTTTAAAGACTGAATAATCAGGGTTGAGGTAAACGGTTTAACTGGTTTCAAATCTATCAGAATTCTACAATCTTCCATCAAAGTTACCGACACAACGATAAAAAAGAAATAATTTTAGAAGGAAAACTTCCATTGTCGTTTTGAAATAAATTTAGTTCACAAACTAAATTGATTGAATCTCAAGGTTCAGAGACCGTTTTGAAAACTTTGTTTAAAACATATATGTCATGGTTATGAAAAGTATTGCCAAAAAAGACAGCGAAAGAGACTCATTTGCTATGATACACAGTTTAAGCACAAAGTCCATTTACAACCAATCTGTCTGAATCAAAACAAACATGAAGTGTAACACACAAAAGAACAATTAAAACGATCAAATAAAATCTCTGAAACTTCCTCCACTACTCTGTACCTAATGGCAAAGGTGCTTTATTGCGCTGAGCTGAACATTGGCCAAATTATAGCTTTTATCAACAAAATGGCATTTGATTCTCTCATGGGATGCTGCATCATTTTGGCCTGTGAGTTCGGCTTGATTGGGACCGACGTGTCTTTGAAACTCACTCCAATTCCTTCAGAAAGTCGATATTATCTACAAAAACCTGCAAAATCGAACAACCCGAATGTATCATCTTAAGCTTCATGATTAGGGCACATATATTAAAAGAAAACATAGGTGTCCTACAATGAGCTCAACAGAACAAAAATCTGGTGTCATACAAAAGGGTAAAAGTTTGTTTGATTCTGATACTGATAAAAACAAATGCATGGATTGGAAATAAACACAGATTTGTATTTAGTAAACAACAAAACAAAATTTCAACTTAAGCGATGCAATATAGAATTGTGTGCGAGCATGTAAGTATATCACTATAATCACTAAAATTGCTCATTGCTCGATACCAAAACTGTCCCAAACATGTCCAGACCAAGTATGCCCGGAACAAAGTTCACTACGCCTAAATTCAACTAGACTTCCAAGCATGCATTGTCTTTTTGAACCCAGCTTAATGAATGTTATATACTCCAATCCGTATCAAATAAATTTTTGTTGCTCATATTAAGAGTAATAATATTCGTGTTTTGACTTTCTCATGTGCTAGTAACAAACTCAAGTATTCATAACTAACTTATCTCGGGTATATTATTAGTAGGTTACACATAATTCAATAACCAAAAGAGAAAGTGGACATTTATTTTGGGCTAGATAGAGTATTTGGATCTAACTGAGTTAGTTTATAAGAGCTATGTCATGGTACCAAGTGGCTAATTCCAATAAGTTCATTTTAATACCCTTTCTTTCTAGAGAACTTTGTTGAAACAAAATGTTCAAAGGCACAGGCATGAAGGCAAAAAAAAAAAAAAAGTTTATCGAAGTCATACCGTCTTCCAACCATCGGGATCCAAGCATGCGGTGATCTTGGTACTGATACCAGGTAATGGCCCGGGTTCCCTCGTAATCTTCCCACCACAGAGTTTAATTGCTTCTGCAGTTTTGTAGACATCATCTGTGCCTATTGCAATCTGTTCAACATCCGGGAAAAAAATTAGTGTCCTTAAAAATGATCTAGCATTGAGACAAAGCAACTTATTACTGTTCTTAATTGGAAAAAACGGCCAATTAAGTCACTGAACTTTCGAACTGTCAATGATTTAGTCCTTGAACTTTCAAAAAGGTAAAATGGTCCCTAAACTTTGTTTTTGGGGGTCAAGTTAGTCCATGCCATTAGTTAGAGTTCGTTGAGTGTTACCTTTGAAGACATAGAGCTGACAAAGTTAACGGTCAACTAACTCTAACTAAAGACTCGGACTAAATTGACCCCAAAACACAAAGTTCAGAGACTAGTTTGGCTTTTCTAAAGTTTAGGGACTAAATTGATGACTTAATGAAAGTTCAGGGTCCTCCCCGACAATTTCACCTTTTTAATAAGGTAATGAAACAATGCAATTCAAGAAAAGACACAGATAAACCCCAATTGAACTAGCAGTTCAACATGCGAAAAAATTGAAAACTAAGCACAATGCAAAAGCAAAACTCTTTTGACACTGCTTTGTATCGACTTGTTTCTGTTTCATTCTTGCATGAGAAAGAATAAAAAAACAAGTTTCTACCTGAGCATATGCGTTTCCTTTCTCATATTCAGTGACCCCATAGTTGTAAGTTAACTCCAGCACAGCGTTTTTATCTTCAGGACCATAACCCATCATTGCTATTGTATACTGGAACAGGAGTCACAAGATTTACAGAAGTCAAAATACATTAAAAAAAATAATAATAAATAAAAACAGAAAACAGAAAATATTACACATGGCTTGCATGGACCAAGAAGAAAACTCTATTATGATGGTTAGACGTTAGAGATGCCAAGTTACCTTGTAATCTGGGTTATCCCGGGTACGGAGGAGCTCCATGCCAAAAGCCTAAATATTCAAATAGATAAAGAATGAAAACCATATCATGTCTTGAAAAAGAATAAGCAAAAACAAAGATCATATATCTCTGGAGACTGAATGTCTGGCTGATATAGCAAAACCACATCTTGATACAGAACCACTCTCACCTTCTCATAAAATTCTATTGCACGACCAAGATCACCGACACGAAGCATTACTTGACACAAGGGCTCAGGTGTAGGTCCTCTTTCCAAGAGTTCAAACTTATAACCATCAGGGTCTTCAATAAATGCTATTACTGTGCTGCCGCCTTTCACTGGACCCGGTTCACGGGTTACTTTTCCACCCTTGGCCTTTACAAGATCCACAGTCTTGGCAACCTAAACAAGGAATAAATAAACCAAACTGTTTTAAGAAGCATCAACTAGCAGTTTAAGATACATAATAACTAAACAATGGAAAGAATCAAATCAATATATACGAGGATAAGAAGCTTATGGATATCCATGTTAAACCAAAACATCATAGAAATCTACAGTATGCACAGACATTAGGCATCAGAAATGAGGAAAGCAAAGAAAATAATTAGATTGCTTAAGAAACTATCTTTCATTTTCAATGCATTTTAGAATTTTCCTGTTATCATTCATGGAAACAAAAAACCAATACTATTAAAACAGAGGGTTGGCCGACAATGGTAAAATAGATGGAAACTAGGATACAATAAAGGGAACTTACATCCTCGACTGCAATACCAAAATGACCAAATCCAGTTCCGATGTCATATTTATCAACTCCATAGTCTGTCAGCACCATCAAGTCAAACGTTAAAACAAAATATCAATAATATGTACTAGAGGGGGGG